>PVIA01006223.1:0-100973 GCA_004024845.1 Tonatia bakeri
TTTTTTTTTTGTAAAAACATGACGTGGGCCAGATTTGGCCAAGGATGATAATTTGCTAACCTGAAGTCTAAAGAGAATCAAACATTTCTCAAAAAGCAGCATAAGTTATCCATCAGCTTAGTTCTAATTCAAAAGTTTTATGAATCTATGCCCTTGTGATTAAAGACTCAGCCAAAAGAAATATTGGGACAACATGGATGGACAATGAGGACATTAATCTAAGTGAAATAAGTCATACAGAGAAAGACAGATATTTTGTAATATCACTAATATGTCAAATCTGTAAAAGCTGAACTTGTAGAAACAGAGTAGAATGGTGCTTACCAGAGGTTGTGAGGATGGAGGAATTGGGGAGATGTTATTAAAGGGTGCAAACTTACAATTAGAAGATGAATAACCTGTCAGAGATTATTTGTAATGTTGGTTTTCTTTTGTATGCTGTCTATGCAGAAAACAGGCTTAAAGACAAAAGCACATTATGTAGTAATTCAACTTCTGTGACAAGGATGGCAGCAATGGTGGGAGTAAAAAGGTGGTAGTTTTGTGGCCCTTATATCATGCCATAGAGGCGACCACATATACCTGGTTCAACATAACTTGAAAGCTTTCTGACATATTTTAAAACTTCTCAAGAAATAATTTAGTTCAGTGGCATCTTTTGAATGAAACAACTATCTGTGAACTTATATTTACTGTATAGGTCTTTTATATAAATTTATATTTTGCTCATAGCAGATTTTGGCATTCTATTTTTATTTTAACAAAAACAATATGTATGCTACAATTAAAAAAATAGAATATTTATTTTTTTGTTTCTGGTTCCTGGCATATAGCTCCTAAAACTCTTGAAGTTTCCTGAATGACAAAGGTGATAGGAACATCCTTTGTTTTAAGGAAGCACTTTTGCTAAATACTTACATAGCTTCAAGATGAAAGCTGATTTACAGAAAGACCAAGACTTGATTAGGAGTTTAGAACTTTTATCCTCACCTTCCATCTTCTAGGAAGAAGAGAGGTTCTGGAGACTCAGTTAATTATGAATAACCAACAATTGATCTATCACACCCATGTAATGAAACTTTCATAAAACCACTAATGATAAAGTTTATGTTTTAATTTATTTAATTAATTTATATTTTGGTTTAATGAACTCATTTTTAAACTATCTAAGTTGAAAATTTCTGAACTTTCAAACACCTCCTCATGTGAGGAGTGTGACACGCCCTAACTCTATAGGGAAGGAAGTTCTTGTGCTTGGGATCCTTTGAGACATGTCCCATATACCTCTTTATTTGGCTGTTCATTTCTATATTTTATAACAAATCAGTAAACACAAGTAAGGTACCTTCTTAAGTGAGTTCTGTAAGTTAACCCAGAAAGTCATCAAACCTAAAGAGATAGCGGGAACGTCCAAATTATAGCCAGTCAGTCAGAGGTATGGTAGTTGGGAACTTGAGAACTTTGAAACTAAGGTACTCAGTCTTGGGTGACTAAGCCCTTGAACTTGTGGAGCCTGACACCAACTCCAGGGAGCTGGTATCAAAATTGATTTGAATTCTTGGACACTCAGGTGCTGTTAGAATTGGTGTTGGTGTCAAAGTTTAAAAACCTCCCGGGAAGTCAAATAATAAGAAAATTAAAACCTTCACTACCCTTCACACCCTCTAAATAAGCAGAGGTAAGACACACAAGAAATAGGTAGATACACACACATTTTCTCTTCAACTACACACAGACAAATAGTTTTCTAATAAATTAAGATTATAGCATACAGATATTTTCATTGTCAATGTATAGTTATTGAAAATATTTTCTTTAATAGAATAGAATACAGTTTTATTGACATATACTTTATCTAATATCAAATATTACACTTCAAGCTATAAGTGTTCCATTTTAGTGTAAGTGTTGCATTTTAGAACAAGCTATATTAAGAAAACATAATCTTGCAAAAAACAGTAAACTGTGACTGTCCATAACACTTTTTTATTTCTTTCCAACTATGAGCCTGTATATGGATTTATACAACCTCCCTAAGGATTTGTTTGTAATACAGATAGATGCACCCCAACTTACAGTGGGGTTGTGTCTCAATAAATCCATTGCAAGTTGAAAGCACCATAAGTCAAAAATACACTTAATACATTAAACCTACTGAAGAGCATAGGTTATCCTACTTATCTTACAGTGTTTGCCATTGGTAATTATCTTGAGTTTCGTCTCAAGGGTAACTCCTTTCCCCTTCTTTTTACTAGAAGCAGAAAACAAAGGTGGGAGTTTTGTAGGCATGATGGCATGTGGAAACACAAAACATGATACTCTAAAAATGCTGACAACACTGTACAACATAGAACATCAGTTGTCTCTCCTCATGACTGCACAGCTGACTGGGAGCTATGGTCACTGCCACTACCCAGCATCGTGAGAGAGTCTCCTACCACATATTTTTAGCCCAGGAAGAGACCAAAATTCAAAGAAAAAAAGTGAGATGATGTAATGACCATTTCTGTAGAATATATCTAAGAACACTAAAAAGTACTTATTATCTGAGTTCTGGAGGTACTATGTTTCAAACTAACTTTGGAGATTCTTTAATTAATCCAAGCATCATTGCAACACAGCATTCAAAGTATTTGAAATGGAATACACAGGAAAATTTTGGATGACTGAATCTTTGGATAAGTTGAGATATTCTATTAATCAAAAGAGATGAAAAACATAAATCAAATTCCTCCTATAAACTGAAATCAATAAGGCTATCAGGCTGAAATTAGCAATATTGTATTATTAACTTCAAATGTTATCTGCTGTAGCTAAATAATTTTATTTATTTTGTATCTGAGATTTTTCTCTTATACATAAGTCTAGAGTCATAAATTTTGCACATAGAGGGATCACAGTTATTAAAAAACTCACAGGTTAGAGTGTAAACGACTTTGGGATGAATGCTGTATTTTCTTCACTTTTAGATAAAGCAGTGACATGCACAAGTATACCAATTTTTTAAATATAATTAAATTGAAAATGATGAAACTGTGCCCCAAGAAGTTAATTAAGTTTTCCAATGACTAATCAATAACTTGATTGAAATCAAGTTTTCCAATGAATAATTTCTCTATTCATTAGAGATTTGGGTGTAGCTAGACTTTAGAATTTATTTTTTTTATCATTTATTTATTTACTTTTATAGATCCTGGAGATAGGAGAGAGAAAGAGAGTGAGAGAGAAACAGTGACATGTTCTCCCACTTATTTATGCTTCTTTGTGCCATTGTTTGCTTCTTGTGCCCTGACCAGGGATTGAACCTGAAACCTTGGCATATTGGGACAATGCTCTAATCAACTAGCTACATGGCCAGGGCAAATTTATTATTATTTTTTTAATTATAGAAATTAGTAATATTACTATGCCAGATTTCCTTTTTCAGCATAAATATCTTTAACAATAGGGATTATTATATATAGCAGCTCTTATTTAGTGGGATTTCATAGTGATATACATTGATTTATACCAAGAGTTCAGTATTCCATACTGAAATGCCCAGACAAGATGAAGCTAGTAAAGTGAGAGAATATAGGGGACTGTGATAAATTGAATAACTCAGGTCCTGTCTAAATAAAGCTTCTGCTTCTCAATTCTAGGGAACATTGGAGATTTATTATTGCTGGAGGCAGGGCAAGAAACTGTTTCAGACACAAGGAAGAGATTAGCTGCTACTGAAGGAAAGGGTCAGAGATACAGACAGATAGATAGAACCTCATCCCTGGGACCCAGGAACAGGGTGCCTGTCTATGACTAAGGTTGGGCCAAGAGAGTGTAGAGCCCTCTCCCTCCACACAGATGTTATAGCAATTCTATTCATAAGTGCCGAAACCTGGAAGTAACCACAATGCCCTTCAGCAGGTAAATAGATCATGAACTGTTACATCAAGACAATTTTCAACACACACACACACGCACACACACACACACACAAATGAGCTATCATACCATGAAAATGCATGGAGGAAACATAAATGCATATTACTAAATGAAAGAAGCCAATCTGAAAAGGCTACTACCTACTGCAAGATCCCAATTATATAACATTTTGGAAAAGGTGAAACTATTGAGAGAGTAAAAAGATTAGTGGTTGCCAAGGGTTGTGGCAGAGGTTGAGGGAAGGAGAAATAAATAGACATAGCCCAGAAAAACTTCAGGGCAGTGAAAATACTTTGTATGATATAATGGTGAATAAATGTTACCATAAATTTGTCAAAATCTATATCACATACCACAAGTATGAACAGTAATGTAAACTACTGACTTTAGGTGATGACACATCAATATGGGTTCATCACACATTGTAACAAATTTCTCACTCTGGCAAGGGATGTTGGTGACAGGGGAGGTTATACATGTGTGGGGGCAGGGTTTTATGAGAAGTCTCTGTACCTTCCCTTCAATTCTGCTGCGAACAAGTAACGGCTCTAAAAAGTCAAGATGAAAAAACTCAAGTAAATGAAAGAATTAAAAAAAGATCTTCAGATAAAAGCATTATCACAGAAGATATATAACTAGGTGTATGTAAAGAAATGTAGTGCTAGAAAATTTAAAATACAAAAATAAATTGTTTATTTTAATTATACTTTAAATAACTGATAGCTATACAAATATTATACATAGATGTTATAGGCTTTACACATATGCAAAAATAAAAGATTTGGCAACAATAGTACTGAGAATGGGTGGCAGTAAGGTTCTCACACTGTACAAAAGTGATATAGTATTTAAAATTGCACTATATAACCTCAGTACGGCATTTCCCAGCCACACATGATTACTCTTCTCCCCCAGTGCACACACATGTGCGCATACACAGGCATGGGATATTCAGCAATGTCTGAAGAGATTTTGAGTCATCCTGAGGGTGATGTCCTACTTAGTCTAGTGGGTAGACTCCAAGGATGTGTTACACACCTCACAACAGAGGACAGGCCCTTACAATTAGGTGACAATAGTCTGACTCAAAAATGTTGATGGTGCTGAGGTTGACAAATCCTGTTCAAAAATTATAATCAATGATTTTAAAACTATATATCTAATAAGACAATAGTGAAAATAAGTGCAATAGAAATAATTTTACTCAATTATTCCAAAAGAAGTCAGGAAAAGAGAACAAAAGAAACAAAGAATAGACAGGACACATAGAAAATACCTTGCAAAATGGTAGATCAAATGCAAATGCAAATATAATCACATTAAATTACATTGATATGTAGTTAATTACATTAAATGTAAATGTTCTAAACACCCTCAATTAAAAGGTAAAGTTTACCAGACTAAGTAAGAGAGCAAAACCAAAAATATATGCTATATGAAACACAATGTCAATGACATACACAGACTAGTTAAAAATAAGAGTAAAATATGTTCCATGGAAACATTAATGCAAATCAAAGTGGCATGATTATAATAACAGATGAAGTAAACTTATAGCAAGAAATATTACCAGTATAAAAAGGAGCATAACAAGATGATATAGAGTTCAATTCATAAAAATATACAACCTTAAATACAGTTTCAAAGTAGGGGAAGCAAAATTAATAGAAAAATAAGAAATAGACAAATTTACAACAAAAATTTTGGCCAAATAAATATCCCACTCTCAATAACTGATGTGAAAAGAGTATGGAAAATTAGCATAAATATAAAACATCTGAACAATACTATCAACCAATATAATGATATTTATAGAACATTTTACACCAGAAAGAGACTATGCACTCTTTTCAAGTGTTCATAGAATATTCACCATGATAAGCAAAAGTCTAGGACACTAAAGAAATTCTACAAGATAACGTTCCTGTTCTCTACAAAATCCTGAATGTCATGAATAATAAAAATAAATAAAGAAACCAACACCTCAATTCAACATGCCTGAAATAAAATTTACTTTTCTTTCCAAATATGTCCTTCTTCTAAATTTTAAATTATAGTAGTGCCAATGCTACCCACAGTCATATAATGGGGTGCAGCCAGGGCCCCCTCCCAAGTCTGGCTGTGGGGTAGGAAACATGGAGCAGGGCCATTGAGGGTTACTATGTATTTCAATAATAGCAGACTAATCTTCCAGCCTGAGTGGGGACAGAAAGGTATGCAAGACTTTAACACATGGGTAGCAAACACAAGGCCTGAGGGCCGAATCTGGCCCTCCACCTTGTTTTATCCATCCTGGCACTTTGTTTTTACCTGGCAGCAGCAACGAGCTTCTTGACCCTAGTTAAGGAGTAGTTACATTCACACAGTCCTAAAATTACATTCAGCCCTTTGAAGCCAACTGCGTGGCTGATGTGGCTCCCAGTAAAAATGAATTTGACAACCCTGCAAACCCATGATGTAACTGGGATGCAGCTCCCTGGTTACCACACCTTCCTGACAGCTTGGAGATGGTTTGCTCCATGCCATGGGGGCCACGCCTGCCCGGACTAACTATGGCAGCCAAGAAAAGCAGGGAGTTCAGGAGAGCTGCAGATGTAGCCGATTGTGGGAGGAGTCGGAAATGAGGAAATGGAAGAGTTTTCAGGCTGGAATTTAAACTAGACAGGCCACCATGAAGGCTGGGGGGGACAATGCAAGGCCATGAGGGAAGAAAAGGGGTGAAAGGACTCTCGGTGGTGGGTCATGAGGAGGTGCCATGTGGTTTTGGATTAAGAACTGGACATCATGACGACATGGCTGATGGTGCTGGGGACAGCAGGAGACCCACCCAGCAGAGCATAGATTACTGGGAGGACCTGAGAGTATAGCTAAGCTATGGACCTCTGTGTCTTTTCCTGAGATACAGTACCCCTGACTGGCCTGGTTTAGCAAGGGGAGACAGGACTGCATGTGTGTTTGTGGGTGTTTTAAAGGGACTTTGGGATTTAATGGTGACATTCCACCATTATTCTAAACATGTATAATTTTTGAATTAATAGTTCTTATTCTTTTCACCAAACTCTGGCATTGAGAGCCACAATTCCTAACACCTGGTGGTGGGCAAGACAAACCACAGTACAGAAAGACGCTGGGAGAGGGGGCTTGTTTTGGTAACAGTATCGGGGCCCCTGACAGGTTCATTTCTGTGACAGTCATACAGAAGATCAATAACAGATACCATTTTATTGATAACCTTATTCCTCAACACCAAGTTTATGAATTCTGCCAATTTACTTCTGAAATATAATTCAAATTCATCCACTCCTAAAAGCAACTTTATTGAAATTAATTTAAGTATTACACAGTTAATACACTGAAGTCTAAAATAAAATGGTTTTAAGTGTTCTTACAGAGTTATGCAATCACCCTCACAATTTCAGGACATTTCATTACCCATTCAAAAACGATGGACAATAGGGAATTATCCATTAATAATAATTTCCCACATCTCCTCAACCTTCCTTCTCCTAGGCAACCACTAATCCACTTCCCATAGATTTGCTTCTTCTAGACAAATGGGATCGTATAACACATAATCTTTCTTTTTTTTTTTTTTTTTGGCTTACATCTTTCATATAACATAATGCTTTTAATGTTCATTCATGTTGTAGCACAGATCTTATTTTGATTCCCCTTGTATACCACACCTTGTTTACCATTCCACTCATCAGTGGGTGGACATTTGGGTTGTTCATTATCCTTCTCAGCTGTTATGAATGATGCTGCTCTGAACAGTCATGTACAAGTGGTTGTGTGGATACATGTTTCCATTTCTTTTGGTCATATATCTATTATTGGAATTGCTGGGTAATATGCTAATTCTAGGTTTTATGTGTGAAGAACTGCCGAACAATTTACCAAAGTGTCTGCAAAATTTTACATGCTCAGTAGCAATGTATGAGGATTCCAATTTCTTCACATCTTTCTCCAAATTTGTTATTTCTTTTTTTGTTATAACCATCTTAGTTAGTGTGAAGTTACATCTCATTGTGGCTTTGATTCACATGTATGTAATGGTTAATAATACTGAATATCTTTTCATGTGTTCACTGGTTATTTGCAAAATTTTGGAGAAAGATATATTCAGATAATTTCCTGATATAATTATCATTTTACTATTGCTTTTTAATTTTTCTTTATATATTCTTAATAGATATCCCTTATCAAATATATGATCTGAAAATACTGATTCCAGTTATGTATGTTATCTTTCTACTTTCTTGAGGATATCATTTGCTACCCATTTCTCTTTATTCCCATAGTAACTATTTGAATTCAGACCCTTCTCTTTTCTAGATCATTTCGGAATTGTTCTGTAGACTTCTAGATGGACACTTCTCTTCAGTTTCTACCCTGTCACATCAACCCATCATGTAGCAGTCAGTTTTCATCCAAAGCCAAAAATCAAATGGCCATTTCTTCCTCACAAACTTTTCTGTGGCTTCTCTTTGCAGTTAACATAATTCTTAGCTCTTAAAATGGCATAAAACACATTTGAATACTGGCTTAAGCCTGTGATTTTAATACAGTTTCAGGTATCAATGCCCAAATCCTTTCATAAACTTTGAGCTCCCACTGCCCCAGCCCAGTTTTTAGGTTTTTGATAAAATTATTTCTATACCTCTGTACTATCACTCACACCTGAAACTTCTTTTTTCTCTTTCATCTCCACCACCAAATCAGTACTTATCCTTTTATGCCATGCTTGCAAATCACATCATTTAGAAAAACTTTTCCAATCTCCATGTCCCCAGCAAACACTAAGCATTTGTTTCTGTCTGAGGGAAATGGTATAAGGGTCAAACAGTACAGGTAATGATGTGTCTGTTTCAGTAGCTGTTAAACTGCCTATGAGGAGAGACCATGCACATTTATGTGGTCTAAATCCAACATGTTATTGCATATACTGGGCACATGTTTATTTAATGAATAAAAATCAAATATTTTAAAGAGATAATTTAGAATGTATTTGTCAAATAATTAACTAATTATTGACTTCACAAAAAAGTTAACCACAGATAATTTTCATTTGTTTACTTTTTATGTCAAAATACCATCGGGAAATTTTATTATCTTTTAGAATAAAATTTGATTATGGTCTACTTTCAGGATATCTGTTTCAGCATGATTGGTTCATATATAATCATTTCTACAAATGGTCTCCTGTAATTCACATTATTAGTGGGCATGATTCCAGAAATAGAAGCTTTGCTTTGCTTCTCTTTTCCCTCAGCAACTTGCATCAGTGAGAAATACCACATTTTTCATCTTGTGCATTTTTAGCCACAGATCCTTTGTCAAGTAAAATAAATCTATTAGATCAGATGATTTCTAATCTTTCATTTAATTCCTAAAATGTGCCATGTGCTGGATATTTGTTTATTAGCTTGGGCAGGAGCCACAGACTTTAGGTGTTACTTTCCCCCTTTACGTTGCCATCAGCATTTAAATTTCAGCTCCTATTTAATGGGAATTTTTAAAAAATGTTTCAGCTCTTCCAAGATGGTGGTGCCTTTTGCTTTTGGGGAACTTAACTGAACAGAATATATGTGAAATTTCTACAATTGTAAAGCTGTGCCACTGATCCATTCTTAGCTTTTAACTAGTTGTTAGTATGAATTTTTGAAGATTTTAAATGTATTCAAGTCATATTATTTCCTTCCCCTAAATTCCCAGTGTGATCTTCCCTTTTATACCTTTACATAGAAAGTAAATACTGCTGAGAAAAATTTGATTTGACCCTATAAAATTATTTTCATTTTCCCTTGCTTCACTCATTTTAATTTAATATCTTTCCTCATTTTGTATTCAAATTGCTCATATTTCTCATCTGTACTAACATAATTAATTCTAGTTGATGTGTTAGACTAGAGTATTCCCTTTATATGCTTCAATATTTCTGAAGAACCTTTTCACTCTTCCTTCTATTTTTCTTCATTATTTTTATTATTATCATAATTATATCAATAGCAATAGTAAGGAGATAATATATCATTATTGAGTGACTTTTAGGTATCAGAAATAACTCTAGGTGTTTTTGCATTATGTTTCTGACTAATCACTACAATGGCACAAAGAGGTAAAATTTTTAAATCCAATAAGAAAACTAAGAATCAGAATGATTAAATCTAAGGTTTTATTGAAAGTAAATGGAAAAACTTGGAAGAATTCTTACTTCATACTTTATAGGTTCATACTCCCATTGAATGTATCTAGTCTAGAGAAAGAACACTCATGCATGTTGAGAATTTTCAGGTGAATATTTTCTTATATGCATCTGTGGGTTTTGAGAAGGCTGAGTCTAAAATCATGAAATTGGAGCATAAGGAAAGAAACAATGTATTAAGCTATATAGATCTTCATCTGAGTCCCAGTCCATGACAGTGCTATTTAGCCTAACACACCACAGAATTAAGTGAATCTCTCTGAGGTTTAGTTTTTTTTCCTCTTGAAACAATATTTCAAGAAAATATAGTTTGCCTTGCATGTGTTCTATAAAAATGATAGCTGTTATTGTTACTTTAATATCAGTAGAGGCCAGACCAAACTCTAATTCAAGAAAACAGTAGAAGTTAGAGAACTATATGGACTTTAAAATAATAAATATTTAGGTTTTGAAACAGGTCAAAGCTATAGTGGTTTTTCCATTACTTTAAAAATGAAACTATAGCCCTGGCTGGTGTGGCTCAGTGGATTGAGCACCAGCCTACAAACCAGAAGGTCACTGGTTGGATTCCCAGTCAGGGCACATGCCTGGGTTGCTGGCCAGGTCTTCAGTAGGGGGTGCTCCAGAGGCAACCACACATTGATGTTTCTTTTTCTTATTTCTCTCTCCCTTCCTCTCTCTAAGAGCAAATAAAACCTTTACAAAATATAAATAAATAAAAATGCAACTATATTTCTAAAATATGAGTTTTATGAATTATTATAGAATATTAATACATGCTGAAAAGTAAATTAAGAGACTTTAGGATGGTATACAATCATTTTCCCCCTGCATTTTCCTCCAAAGACAACTATACACTTTGGAAATGGTACAAGACACAATCAAAGAACTCTGAAAGGATGTAAGAGGAAGATCATCTGGTTTACAACACTGGGAGTAAAGGTTTAGATGGCAGCAGAACATCTTGTGTCTCTCCACACAAGAGAGCTAGGCCACCAGACATGGAATTTCCCAAACCCCAACCTAGCAACTGAACGCAGGTCATTCCTCCTCAACCAGAAGTCCCTCTGACAATGTCAGGGAAGTCTGACACTGGAAAGGTGATCAGTTGAAAGCTCTACCAGAAATAAGCAGTCATTAGATGTACCACTTCCCCACCAACTCTGAAACTCCCCTATTCACCAAGAGATATCCAGATGGGTAGGCAGATCTAGCAGAAGAAGCAGGACACAGCAAGTGGTCTGATCCAGGAAACCCCTTGATCCTTGTGTGACTAAGTCTCTCTTAACCTGCCTAGAGTCACTGGGGTGGGTAGACAGAACCCACAAAAGGGACAAATTCACAGCAAAAGCCTGGAACAGTAAGTAACTTTTTCCCTGCTTTATCCAGACTCACCTGTTCTGCATAGCAAAGGAAAATAAGCAGGTAAAACTGGTAAAACAGCACTGTTTGCAGCCACAACATACTGGTTTTGGAAACATTTTTCTCTCAGTGAGACCCAGATTATCCCTCTCTGCCAAGGGACATTGGATTAGACAAGTGGGCTAAGGACCGAGTTATGGCAAAGGACCCAGTTATAGCAAGGAACTAGGTCAGAGAAGCATCTAGGTCCCTGTAAGCATGAGACTGTCTGCTCCCACTCATAAACATCATGAGCAAGAGGCACTTGTAGAGAAATTTCATTACACCCTCCCCCACTGAAAGATTCCTGGCATCCAGACCTAAGAAACTCCTCTCCACACCCTTGATAACAACACAAGGGAAACTTTGGTGCAAAAGTAGCATGAGCTAAACCAGGCAGATGAAAATAATATCACAAAAACCCTGGTAATTAAACTGATATTGGAACCACAGTAGACAAATGTATTTTAAGCCCCACATGCTAAATCTAAACAGGGTAACTACTTTCTTAAAAAAAAGAAAAGAAAAAAGTTAATCAGGAGCCAGAGTCTCAATATAAAAGAAAAAATAAAAAATCACCCATTATAGTAAGAACCAAAAAATACAAGTTGAATATGAAGAGACAATCAACTGATACCCAGACTAAAATCAATCTCATTAGAAGTAGCTGACAAGAGTTATAGAGCAACTATTATAAAAATATTTTAAAGGGCAGTTACAAAATTTCTTGAAAGAAATTAAAAACTAGAAAATCCTAGCATAGATGTAGAAGTTATAACAATTAACCAAATTAAAAAACTAAAAAATGCAATAACAGGAAAAATTTTTAGGTTGGTTCAATTGACAGAGGATATGAATTAGTGAACAATATAATTAACTCAATCCAAACAATAGAAAATAGGCAGGAAAAAAAAAAAACAAAATTATCAGAGATTCTGGGACCTGTGGAACATAACAAAAGATTCAATTTTTCTATCATTGGAGTCCCAGAAGAGGAGGAATACAAAATTTGGGTGAAAAGTGTATTTGAATAAAAGATGGCTGAAAACTCCCCAAATCTGGTAAAAGCCAAATTTACAGATAAGTTAAGAAAATTACATATGAGTAAACCGAAAGAAATCCATGTGAAGACATATCAATTAAACTTTTGAAAAAGAAAAGAATATATTGAGAACAGCCAAGATACATGGCATATTGTTTGTAGGGAACAACACTCCACATTATTAGGGAGTTCCCTCTGAACCTGTTGAGTCACAAGGAAGTGCCGCAATAGTTCCCAAGTCCTAGAGGAAACAGACTCTGTTTACTAACACAATGATACCTGGTGCAACTCTCCTTCGGAATAAAAAGTAAATAAAAGCATTCTAAAAATAAAACTAAAGTAGCAGACCTATCCTAAAGATTGGCTAAAAGAAGTTTTACAAACAGAAAGGAAAAATAAAATAAGGAATTATGGAACATTTTGGGAAAAAAAGAAGAAACTATGCAAAGAGGAGAAAGAGGTATACATGCAATAGACCATTTTTTTTCTGAGCTTCCAAATGACATATAATTACTGAAATAAAAATTTTAACACCATCTGATACCCAAGACGGTGATATTTAAAAGTAAGACCTAAATGGAAGTGAGATATTCACACTTCACTCACACTGGTGAAATGTTGATACCATTAGACTGTTTATAAGTCACACATGCATATAATACTTATAGCAATCACTGAAAACTATACCAGGAGATATTCTCAACAACATTTTAAATAAATTTAGATGGAATCTTAAAAATGTTGTTAGTAACCCACAGTAAAGCAGGACAAAATAAATCCCTTTATGATAACCAGAAAAAAAAAACAAATTGAAAACAAATTATAAAATTTAAATACTAATATACCAATAATTATCTTAAATGTAAATGCTCTAAATACAAACATCAAAAGGCAGAGATTGGTAGATTTTTTAAAAATGACATGAACTGTACTTTATTTGCAGGAAAGAATTGATAGGTCTAAAGAATCTCACAACCTAAGCAAACAACTAGAACAGGAACAGAACCACAGAAATGGAGATCACATGGAGGGTTAGCAACAGGGGAGTGGGAGGAGGAGGGAGGGGGAAAAGGCACAGAGAACAAGTAGCATAGATGGTAGGTAGAAAATAGACAGGGGGAGGGCAAGAATAGTATGGGAAATGTAGAAGCTAAAGAACTTACGACACGTGGACATGAACTAAAGGGGGAATGTGGGTGGGAGAGGGTGTGCAGGGTGGAGGGGAGTTAAGGGTGGGTAATAGGACAACTGTAATAGCATGATCAATTTTTTATATATATATAAAAAAATCTCACAACCTTAAAGAGACCAGGTTGAGAGATTGGCCCTTGCCGATTGTCTAGGAACCTGGTTTTCCACAGGGTTCTCAATTGTTTTTGTAAGCAGTCTGGCCTATACTGAACACCTGCTTTCCTTTACGGAATCTGGAGTTTTGGTACATGCCAAGCAGAAGATGCCTATGTGACTAGTTCCAAATTTAAAAACAAAAACAAAACACTCTGGCCTCAGTACCCAGCCTCTAAGGAGCTTCCCCAGTAGGTAATACTTCAGATGGTTTTCACACGCACAGTTTTAGGGATTGAGCACTTACTATGAGATTCTACTGGGAGAGGACTCTTCTTTAACAGCTGGGCTTGTTTTGTTCTGTCTTTTACTCCATGTGACATTCTTTTGCTGATAAATCCTTTGCTATAATAAAACACAGCAGTGAGTTGACTATACGCTGAATCCTGATAATTCTTTTACCAAATCATCAAATGGGAGGGTGATGTTGAGAATCTTCAAAATGCACTACTTATGAAAAATGACCTCAAATTCAGCAACATGAATACTTTGAATATATATGTATGTATATATAATCAAACATTAAGCAAGAGTAGCAGAATTAGCTATATTAACATATTATAAAGTAGATTTCTGAGAAAAATAATATTATAGATAAAGAGGTACTTTACATATTGATAAAAACAGCAGTATTCCAGGAAGACTTGTGACTCTAAATACAGACATGAACAAAAAAACAGAAACTCATATATAAAACCAAACATAATAGGACTGACAACAAAAATAAACAAATCTGCCATTATAGTTGAAAAATTTAAGATCTGTATAGTAACTAATATGCCTACTAGACCAAAAATTTCAGAGATGTAGAAGTTATGGACAAAGAAATCAATCAACATGATCTAATTTACATTTTAGAAAGCTCCACCTCACAACAGCAGAATGCACATTATTTATGCATCCATAGAAGGTTCTCTATGATAGACCACAAACAGGTCCGTAAACATACCTTAAAAATTGTTAAATAATTGAAACTGTGGTAAATATGTTCTCTGACTATATGGAATCAAAATAGAAGTCACCAACAGAAAACAGGAAAATCAAATAGAAAGTAAACATACTTCTAAGTACATACATCAAAAAAGAAAGTTAAAAAAATGTTAAAAATACATAGAACTGGTTTTTTTAAAGACCACACAGGATATCAGCTTTGTAGGATTTCAGCAAAAAGCAATGTTGAGAGGAAAAATCAAAACTCTAAAGACTTACACTAGAAACTCAAAGCATCTCAACTTAAAAGATTAAGCTTTTATCTCAGAAATTAGGATGAGAAAATCACAAAATAAACTCAAGCAAACTGAAGGAAAGAAAGCAGTAATCAATAGATATAGGGAACTTTTTGACAGTTGCCAGATGAGAGGAGCAGTTGAGGGAATGGGTTAAAAGGTAAAGAAATTGGGAAGTACAAATTGGTATTTACAGAATAATCATGGAGATGTAAAGTACAGAGTAAGGAAATTATTGTAAAGTCAATTACAGTGTAGCTACTGTGTATGGTTACCATATAAATATCATTAATTAAACTTTTGTATATATGTATGGTCAGATGGGTATTAGACTTACCAGGATGATCACTTTATTAGTTATATAAATGTGTAATCACTGGGTTGTACAGCTGAAACTAATATAATATTGTATGTCTACTATAATTTAAGAATAAAAGTATAATAAGGGAGTGGTACAAATAACTAGGTGTTTGTAAATACTACACCTTAGAATAAATGAAAAATTCTTCAAATATTGTTAACTACCAAAACTCAACAAAGATGAAAGATACAATATACATTGTCCTATAACTACTGAAAAATAAATTCATAATTTAAAAACTCCTTATTGAAAATTTCCATGCCTGGATTATTTCACTGGAGAATTTTACTAAACACTTAAATAAAAATTAACATTAATTTTGCATATTATCTTTCAGAAAATAGAACATTTACTAAATATTTGCATGGGTCCAGTAGTACCCCAATACAAAAACCTGACAAGACAGTAAAATAAAAGTAAGTTACAAATTAGTACCTCATATGAACTCAACAAAGTATTGACAAATTGAATTTGACAAATATAAATAAAATTATAAAGCATAACCATATGAGATTTAGTCCAGTTATACAAGTGTGACTCAACATTTGATAACCAAAGAATGCAATCCAATATACTAATAAGCTACAAAAGAAAAATTATATAATCATAACAATAGACACTGCATTTAACAAACAAATAGAAAATGTATTTGACGAATTTATGTATAGTAGAACCTGCCAGATATTTAGAAACAGAAGGGAATGTCTCCTATCATTAAAAAACATTCACCAAAAAGTCAATGATGGTGAAAGAATAAATGTTTCCCTTCTAACATCCAAAACAAAGCAAGGATCTCCCTTCTCACCACTCTTATTTAATACAGTAGTGGGAGTTCTGGCCATTGAAATAAGGTGAGAAAAGGAAATAGAAGGCATACATGTCAGGAAGATATGTCTGCTGAAAACAAAAATATTTATAAAATATATGAAAGAAGACCTAAATAAATGGAGAGACATACTGTCTTCATGGCTTGGAAGATTCAATATAGTAAATATCTCAATTAATTCTGAATTGAACTATAAGTTTAATATAATTCCTACAAATGGTTCAGCAACTTTAATTGTAGATACAGACAAGCTTATTTTAAAATTTATGTAGAATGGTAAATTACCTAAAATAACTAAAACAATTACAAAGAAGAGGAATAACAGTATGAAGGCTATTTATCTAAAATAAATGAAGGATCTTCAGTTCCATCCACACTGTCGCAAAGGGTAGAATTCCACTGTGTAAATGTACCATAGTTTTTTGATCCACTCATTTGCTGATGGGCACTTAGGTTGCTTCCAGCACTTGAGTATTGTAAATTGTGCTGCTATGAACATTGGGGTGCATAGGTTCTTTTGGATTGGTGTTTCAGGGCTCTTAGGGTATAATCCCAGCAGTGGACTTGTTGGGTCAAAAGGCAGTTCCATTTTTAGTTTCCTGAGGAAATTCCGTACTGTTTTCCACAGTGGCTGCAAGAAAATATCATATGATCTCACCTTTAACTGGAATATAATAAACAAAAGAAAAAGGTAAACAAAATATAACCAGAGATATTGAAATTAAGAACAACCTAACAATAGCCAGAGGGGAGGGGGGAGTGGCCAGAGGGGAAAAGGGTTTTCAGGAACTACTATAAAAGACAAATGGACGAAACCAAGGGGAAGGGTGAAAGCAAGGGAGGGAGGGAGATTTGGTTGGGGTTGAGGGAAGGGGTGTGGGGAAAATGCAGACAACAATGTACTTGAACAATAATAAAGTAATTTATTTAAAAAATAAATAAATAAACAGGATCAAAAATAGGTCTGCACACATATTTGACAAATGTAAAAACCTATTAACTGGAAGGAGAACCTCTTCAACAAATGATAATACAGCAACTGGACATCATTAGGCCATTTACGCATTATATGTATATGTGTGGGTATACATACACACACACACACACACATATCATTGACCAAAGTCTTATACTTTATGCAAAAATTCACTTAAATGGGTCATAGACTTATATGTAAAATGTAAAACTATGAAGTTTTTTGAAAAAATAAAACATAGGAGAAAATCTTCATAAAAAGAGTCCTTAAACTTGACAATAAGAACATAATCTACAAAAGAAAATATTGATAAATTGTACCTCATCAAAATTAAAAACTTTTGTTCTCTGAAATATTATATAAGGAAAATGAAAAGTCTGTCTTCAGTCTTGCAGTAAGTAGTTTCATACCATGTACTTCACAAAGGACAAATGCCTGTAATATATAAAGAACTCTCAAAACTGAACATTGAAAAATCCAGTTAAAAAACTGGAAAAAGAAATGAACAGATATCACTGAAGAAAATACATACATAGCAAATAAGCACATAGAAACAGATGTTCAACATCATTAGTCATTAGAAAATGTAAATTAAATGTACAAAGGTATATTAATAAATACTTAGATTAATGGACAAAATTAAATACAAACAAAAATAGTGACAGCATCACATACTGAGAAGGTTGTAGAGAAATTGGATCACTCATACATTGCTGGTGAGAATGTAACAGGGTAACAACTCCAGAAAAAAGTTTGCCAGTATTTTTTAGAAACCTGTATATACAACTATCATACATTTTAGAAATTGAATCCCTGGGCCTTTTCCCTATAGAAATAAAAACATTTACAGAAAGGCCTTTGTACAGTTGTTTATAGCACCTCTATTTTCAACAACCAAACAATGGAGATCAGCTCAGATTTCTTCAACAGGTAAATGGTTAAGCAAACTGAGGTATAGTTATGAGTGACAACTACCCAGTAATAAAAATGAATAAACTATTGATACCTGAACCAACTTGGAATAATAGTCAGGGAGTTACACTGAGTGAAAAAAATAATGAAAAGCAAAAACACTCCCAAAAGAGTACATACTGTATGATTTCATTTATATAACATTTTCAAATTGCCCACATTTAGAAGTAGAGAAAATTAGTGGTTGGCAGGGGTTAGACATGGGCATGAATGGAATAGGAGAAGAGTGGATTTAGTTGTATTAGGGCAACAGGAAGGAGGTTTGCAGTGCCGGAATTCTTTAGTGTCCTGACTATGGTGATAGGTACACGCACCTATAAAGTGACAAAATTGTATAGGAGTTAACATGCATGCACACACACATGACTGGACACACACACACAAATGAGAGTTAAGTAAAACAACTAGGGAAATATGAATAAGATTGGTAGACTGTGTGTGCCAATACCTGGTTGGATATTGTATGATAATTTGCAAAATCCTGCTACTGGAAGAAATGGGGCAAAGTGTTCAAGGGACTGCTCTGGATTTTATCTTACAACTGCTTGAAAATCCACAATTACCTCAATAAAAATTTTTAAAATAAAATATAAAAGTCAATTCGCTCAGAAGGCTCAAGGTGAAAAGCATTGTTTTCCTGGCACCAGAAAGATGTAACTTCATTCATTGTCTCATGAAACCAATGGCACTGGTCTCATCTACAGTAGTTATTTTGTGTGTTTTGTTTCTTCTGGGATTTTAAGATTTCCTCATTGCATCTAAGTTTGGATAATTTTTCATTCACTGTGTTTATGAGTTAGGACTATCTAATGTAAAGCCATTTAACTCAGAGAAGTCTTATATTAATATTATTGTTATTATTGTTATTATTGTTATTATTGGTAACTTGCCAATAGTTTACCATTTTTATCTCTTATTTTTTCTCCCATAATTTTACCTCTGTATTTTTATGTTTTCTATTCAGGGAGATTTCTTCAAATTTACCTTTTAATTTTATTAAATTTTATATTTTCTTTCCAGAAAACCTTGTTTATTTTGTGATTATTTCTTTGTCACTGTATCTTTTTTAATGGGTGCAATAATTTTTTTACTCTCTCTGAAGATTTTAATAAGGATTTTGGTTCTTTATTATTTACTTTTATTTATTTGTTCTATTTTCTAACTTCTGTCTCCTTTAGAGTTTTCTTTTTAATTTACCTTGGTCTTTTTTCTTTTATTTTAGAATTTTCTGTCATGGCCAATGGTTAATTATTCACAGTTACATGAGCCCAAGGAAGGTTGACTTGCAGCTGGCTTCACTTATCTGAATTTTGTCACCTGGAGGATGTTTCTTCTGGGTGTTCATCTGACACATGGTGATTTTGCTGGAGAACCCTAAAGTGTAAGAATGGGAATGCGGACCCTAGGGCCTCTGTTTCTCTCCAAGTCATCCCTAATATTGTTTTATTTAACAATACAACCTGATTTGAGATCATCCCATTTGCAACATAGAATCATGTATAGACATGGCTGTCACTCCTGTGGCTTTGCAATCAACTCTTCTCTCGCTCCTGCCTTCCATAGCCTGGCAGACCATGGAACTACTTCGTCAGCTATAACCCCTAGTGCTTGTCAACCAATGTGGCTTTCTCACATTATTAGCCAACACTGTGCCTACTGCCTTCTGTCTTCTGAAAATTTACTAACATTACTCATTTGTTTATAGCCTTTGTTTGGTATTCTCTATTGTTATGGTTTATATTATTATTATTGTTTTACTATTATTTTAATGTGTCAAGAGAAAGAGAAAATATGTATTTGTGTTATCTGCAATTTTCAACCATAAGTCTCTGTTAAAGTATTCTCCACATAAAAATATAACTTGTATATTTAACCACTGGCAATCTAAAAGTCAATAAATATTTCTTTCCCCCAGAAATATAAATGAAAACTAAAGCTGTAATTACATTCACCAAGCTAACACATAATTGAAACATGGATTTCTTGTACTTCACTCATGTTTCATGTGAATTCAACTGCTAGCCTTTCACAATTAAAAATAAGTTCAATTTCTTCCAAAGTATTTTGAAATATTTATTAGAAATAATTTTGATGATATAGGGAGAAGTGTTTTCCTATATTATTTGTTACTGAGTCAATGGCAGGCACACAGTATCTGTCAGCTAATGCTGGTTTGTAAATGAACACAAGTGTAATTTTAATAGGTAGTAATGTGCAGCTTTGTGTTCTGTGAACCTCAGATGATTTTTGAGCATCATCTCTTCCACTTCCACATCAATCTCCCTCACAACCTTGTCTTTACTTTCACTGACACTGAAGTGCCTCATCTCAGCGGAGCAGAAAAGTAAAAGCAGAATCATTATTTGGAACTGCTGACACATTGTACATTATTTCATTTAGTTCAAGAACCAAAACATCCAACTCATCTTAAGCATGCCAATAATAGCAACATTGTTTCCAAGCCCTTCAATCTCTTAATAGTTGCAAAACTTCAATTAACCTTTAGTTTTTTTCTGCCTAGCATCTATTTCTCAGTGAGATCATTTTATGTAACTTTGTGTCCTGATTAGAAGACTAGAACAAGGCAATAATGAAAATAACAACCAAGGAAAACATTTAAAACACAAAAGGAAAAGCAATCGTGAACACTCCTGATTCAACCACTTTCTGTGAAGATTATGCTAAGGTATGATATTATTTATAGTCTGGAGGGCTATTGTAAAGATTTAATTAGCAGTGAAGGCAAAGAGGAACAAGAAATTTTGTGTTACAGCAGTTTGACTTTTTAAAAAACTTTGTTTTTTTAAATTACAGAGGACATCCAATGTTATTTCATATTAGTTTCAGATTTACAAAGCAATTTGACTCCAAATAATTAAACATTAACACAATGGCTTTCCCTTGTTTCTATACACAGCTACACCAAAAGGAATCAGGATTCTCAGGGAAAAATAAAAAACAAACAAAGAAAACCCTAAATCAAAGAAGCGAGTTAATGTAATCTTGTATTTATAGAATCATTGTGAAGGGGATAACTCTCTCAAAGTCAGTCTTAAGCCAGAAAATGGCTTACTCTCCATGGTGTGATCTACAGAAAAAATAAATTCTTAATTTAATTTTTATTTATCTTGCCTTTACACTTCATAGGTTGGAGGAGAGAGAATAGAGTTAGGAAAAGATTGTAGGTTGTTCTGATATTTAATATTTAATAATATTTAAATATTATTCTTTATTAATTAGAAGAACTGAATAAGCAGAGGTTTTTTAGGGGGAAGGGTGTTACTTCCATTGTTATATGTAGAAATATTATTTCTTGCTCTAATAATAATTAGGGTAGAGCCTCTTGTCTTACTATGAACTATGTTTAACTCAAAGAGGTCAACCTCTGTAATAAACAATCCTAAAATATTGCAGACTAAACTTAATGAAAATTTATTTCTGGCCAATACCATAGTTCAAATAGGGAGTTTTCAGGGGACTCAGTTTTGGCTTTTCTTTTTTTTTTTTCAATAGCTCTTTAAACTGGTCAAGGAAAAGTATCTGTTTTGATCATTGATATTTTTCTTAAAAGGTTTTATTTGCTTATTATTTTTATCTGATAATCAGGCTAAACAAAGTTCTAGCTCCATAAAAATAACACCTGTAATCCTGTAATTCTAAGTATTTTTCTTTTCTAGGCTGTATTTTCAATGTTCTGATCCTACAGGAGTCATGATCATGCAGTATTGAAAGCTTTTTCCCTTTAATCATAAAAAAAAAACATAATAAAAGGAATGATGTAATGATATCCTGAGCTGGCTTTGTTAGGTAGCAGCTAGGAATGAGCGGCCAGAAGGGAAATAAAAGGCAGGGCCCTCACCATACAGTGTAACAAAGAACTCAACACAGGAGGCTGGAAGCAAAGGTAGACATGTCTCGCCTACTAGCTCAGCAGACCTGAGCCTAGTCGGATAATATTGCCAAATATTCCAACATCACAAGAAACACTATGTTAGCCTGGGAGGAGGGGAGAATCCTTGAGACTGGATTTCTGTAAGCTTCTGCATTAATCTTGCCAAGATTGTCTGGTGTCCTGAACATCCCAAGGCCTAAAAGGTGAGAGGGAAGTCCTTGAAATCCTACATACCATTCCCACTATCTGGAAAAGGACCCCGCACACACACCTACAACTGGGTAAACATTCCCCCAGAGAAAGCTGGCACCACCTTTACCCACTATCAATAGGTACTCCTTCACCCCCACCTTTCTTACGGTATAAGTTCTCAGAAAAAAGGACCTGAGGACTCTTGCCTCCCTTGCTCTTCCAGGCACGCTCTTGCCAGCCCTGTTTTTGTGCCCCCACCCCACACTTTGGCAATGCCCATTCTCTTCCATTAGAGAGTACCACTATTAAACCCTGCTCACATGCTAATAGACTTGTTGTTCTTTCATTCTTTACTGTCAGCAAGAACCAGGTTTCTCGTGTTAATAACTTCATAGGCTTGTCGTTGACCTGTGCAGTTGCAGAAGGGCACCATGTTTGGTTCTGCCATAGGTATCTTGAAATTTTTAAAAAATTTGTCTTTGAATTTGGTTTTATAAGTTCAAGGGACTATGGAGTATACACATGAACAGAGGTTTGCTGTACAGTATGCATGTCTGCCTCATTTCCCTTCAACTCCATTAAATTCACAGTGCCAGGGAGCACAGAGTTCCCATTAGCTTTCCCGATATTATTAGGCCTTGCGACCTCTGCATCCTTATCTCCCTCCCATTTCCCCTCACTCCCATTGCTCTCCCCTGCCCTGCTCACACCCTCCTTTCCCACATTCAGTCCTCCTCACTTTTGTCTCTGTCCATGGGTCCTTTATACAGGTTCCTTGATGTGACCCTTCCCCTTCTTTCTCCTCATTCTCCACCTCTCCACCCCACTCTGGTCACTGTCAGTTTGTTCTCTATTTCCACGTCTCTGGTTCTGTTTTGCGCACTTGTTTGTTTGTTTTGTTGATTAGGTTCCACTTTTAGATGAGGCAGCATCTTTCTAATTATTCTTCCTTAGTCACGTCTCTTTCTGACCATAGCTGGGAATGATTGTAAGGACCTATGTAATTATATTTTCCCACCTGGAAAGTCCTGGATAAGCTCATCTAGCTTTTGATTTAATAACTCTGGCATGGTCCCTTTGGCCACATAAACTAACATAGTCACAGGTCCAGATTTCAGCATGGATATTTTGAAGAGCCATTATTCTGCCTACCACGTTAAACATACAGCATTATTTCTACGTAACTTGGTACATCATGAGATTTAATATATTTCTTTTTTAAAGATTTTATTTATTTATTTATTTTTTAGAGATAGAGGAAGAAAAGGAGAAGGAGAGGTAGAGTAGCAACTATGTGTGGTTGCCTCTCAAGTGCCCCCTACTGGGGACCTGGCCTGCAACCCAGGCATGTGACCTAACCGGGAATTGAACCAGCAACCCTTTGGTTCGCAGGCCTATGCTCAATCCACTGAGCTACACAAGCTAGGGCAAATATTTCTTTAATGAGTACTACCCAAAGAGGTTTAGTCTCTGAATGTAATTAGTCCTAATTAAAACACTGTCACATCATAGAAATCATGGCTTCCAGTGATGGCTCTGGTGACATCTTCTCTTTATACATTCTCCCTAAAATGTTTTCCTTTTTAAAAGCATACAACTGCTATTTTCAAAGAACGTCTATTAAATCACTTTGCCCTAGATCTCTTTTTCCAGCTTTGTTGTGACCAACCTTATTTCTAAAGAGGAACAGGTTTGAATTACATGAAGATTGGGTTACTCAATCAGGGTGACCCAAAGTTTAATCAGGGTAAAGGGTGACTAAAAGGAAATATATACATGTGTATGTGTACATACCAAGTCAAAGAGTTAAATCTAGTACCCATGAGTTATTTGTCTTAAAATAATCTCGTTATTAAATGCAGTTGCTTTGAATACTGATAAAATTGAGGCTGCCAACTCATAGAGAAAATTTTTATAGCAGTTTCCTTTGGAATCCCCCAATAGCAAAAAAATCCACTAACTTTTTTCTCATTGTTTTAATTAATGACAGCAAAATTGTATATTAGTGGTTTAGAGGCACATTCAGAGAATATAGTAGGATTCGATGAGAGAAAAATCACATTTTTATTCTCCTCAAGCAACTTTGATGTAGTTTAACTATTTCTGAAAGAATGAAAGCTCTGCTTGCATGCCCTCAGCTTGATTCCCACTATGCCTCATTTCTCATTCCTTGTGTAGTAGAATTTGGAGAGAGGATGAGGATTCACATTGAAAAGGGAAGAGAGAGGATGGGAGGAGCAGCTCTAGACATTTCATTTTCCCTCACCCCACCTCAGTGGTGTGGGGAATGACGGTGGCCACTCTGTAAGATGAAGTCACCGCAGACAGTCTCTGAAACGGTTAAAATATGCTGATGTGAAGAGGAAGAAAGAGGTCCCTCAGGTGCAAGTGACATCTTAAATCCTATTTCTTCATCAAGAAATTTTAAAAGCATCAGACCAAAAAAAAAAAAAAAGTAGAATTTTTGTTTGTATACTTGTGTATTAGAATAAATCATGTATGTACTTGAGTATTGGTCAATGTTTGCTAATTCATGCAGTGATGATAAGTAACCCTAACATCTTAATGTCATATAATACTATTAATTTAGTTCTTGTTTGTATTATATGTCAGTGGCTGTCAAGTGCTTTTCCTCTATTCTATATGTCATTACCTTCCAAAACACAAGCTGTAGGAAGAGCTCATTTGGGACATGCCATAGGGGACCCGTTTGTTTTGGTCTGGCAAATGTGACTCAGCTCTGTATGGAAAACCTACAGAAGTGACCAGGGGGCCAGGCCTTCACACTGAGTTTTCTCGTGGGAATTAGACCTAGAAAATGCATACAGACTGTTATGGCTTACTCTTGCTAAAACTCCATCACGCTGGTCTGAAACAGTAAATGTATATTGTCTGTCTTCAAGGTAATTTCCAAAGCCTGTGTGAATTTTCTCAAGGGCCGAGCGAATCAGCTTGCTACCCCTTCTCTGCTTATTTTCATTTCCTTGATTGTACCTAAAATGCAGACAATAATATTCTATGTAATAGACAATAAATCCTTCTTTGATGTAAGACCTGAGAAAAACAATAAAAGCTTATCTAGGCAAGGGTCAATGTGCTCTCCTCTTGAGAGAATGGCCGTGCTGTCCCTTTTTTCTCCACTGGATTGCTGTATCCTGTGCATTTGTTCTCATCTTCAGTCACAACAGGCGGACTCTGCTGGCTGGAGTCCACCACAACACCACAACATGCCATCATTAGAGCAAAGGAAAAAGAACAGGATAATGGGTGGAAATCGTCAACAGTATATAAAGCTTCCTCTAAGGAGAGGCTTGTACCACTTCTGATTCTTTTTACTGACTGAAGAAAATCACTTGGCCACACCTGACTTTGGAGAGGAAGTATGTTTCACCTACAAGAAGGTAATGCAAGTCACAAAGCAATGTGCCAAGGTGTGTAAACCTCTAATACAAAAGGACAGAGAAACAATTTACAAACATAATAAAATCAACCACACTTGTTAACACTTTTCTTAGTACAAAGAAAACTATTATTTTTCTTTCTTAAACTACTGATTTCTCTTCACTTTATTGTTCACACTATTACAGATGTCCTCAGTTTCCCCCACATTGCCCACCACTACCCAGCCCCTGCCCCCCTTCCCTCGGTCACTCCACACTGCTGTCTGTGTCCATGTGTCATGCATATATGTCATTTGGCTAATCCCTTCACTTGGTTTTATCCAGTTCTCCCTTCCCTCCTCCCTTCTCACAACTGTCAGTCAAATCTGTGAACCCACGCTTCTGTTTCTATTTTGTTCCACTTTATCTTGTTCATTATATTCCACATATAAGTGATATCATATGATATCTGTCTTTCTCCCACTGTCTCATTCAGTTAGCCTAATTACCTCCAGGTCCATTGTGCTGTCTCAAAAGGTAAGAGTTCCTGCTTTTTTATGGCTGTGTAGTGCTCCATTGTCTAAATGTACCACAGCTTTTTTTATCCGCTTTTCTACTGCTAGGTACTTAGGCTATTTCCAGACCTTGACTATTGTAAATAATGTTGTTATAAATATAAGGATGCATATATTCTTTTGAATTAATGTTTCAGGATTCGTAGGATATATTCCCAGAAGTGATATACAGTATGTTCTCTCTTATGGCCACTTGACACCAATATCAGCAGCTTGCTTTACTTCTATAGATTTCTTAACGATAGCTATTCCCAAAGTGGGAGCTATTCAAATAGCTATATTGGGAATGGGATTGGAGCTTGTAAATACACAAGTGCTTTAGGCGTTTGTGATTTTAAAATCAATCTTTTGAACATTTTTCCTCTCTTAGTTTATATTAGATATATGAGTAATAATAATAATAATAATGGCACTACTTACTCAATTCTGCAGAATCTCTATTCCAAGTAACCAGGATCCTTTCCAAACAGCGAGTTAGGCAGGTGCACCTGAGTAGTTAACTCTTATGATGTGCTGTCACTGTCCACATCACGGTTTTTCCTTCCTCATATAGCCATCATCACTTAAAGACAGTAAATCTAAGAGGCCCCTTAGCTACTGAAAGATTTTACTTTTGAAATGTGCCAAAGCAGAAGTCTATAATTTAATAGGGATCAAAAAAGAACAAAAAGAAAATAGTATCAAATAGTTATGTCAAAAACCAGAAATAATACACAGGGATGATTTAAACCAAAGCAAGTGTTACAAGCACAGATAAACTGACAGGACCACATAGAATGTAGATAACCAATTCTATGATTTTAAAAAGGTTTTAATTAATTATAATTTCAGGCAGAGAGCATTAATGGTAAATACCTGCTTTAGATTCCAAAGTCAGAGAAATATTGCAAAGCTTCTGAGGAGGAATTAAAAATATTTGACCAGTGGAAGTAAAGTGACTGTTATCAGTGTGCTGGGTTGTAACATGTAGAAGTAGGGGAAACAGAAGGAATAAGGAGAAAGAGGAGGAGGAGGAGGAGAAAGGAGAGTGTATACGAAGTTGCATTTTAAGCAGAAAAGGTGAAATGATGAGCAAGGGAAAGTTGGCTATGGACCATAGAAAAATAAAGGAGCTAGACATTAGCAGCTGGATAGAAGCCTAAACACTGGCATGGTTTGGCTATTTGAATATTTGTATCAATTTCTATTGACTAGAATTAGATATTCACACTTAGATATTTTAAATGAGTGCTGAACTAATGCAACACTTTGATAGAATTAATATCCTGGTTATATAGAGATGTTTAAGTAACATCTTCCTTTTGTAGTGCATTTTGCTTTTATTCTAAACACCAAATACATTGGTTTTTATTCTAATAACCAAATACATATTTTTGAACAATTGCCAAATGGCAGTAGACTAAAAATTATTAAATAGTTTTTTAAGTGAATATCTTGCCAGTTAGCCAATAAAATGTTTTAAATCTTTTTAATATAAAGATGCCAACGTTTTTCATTTATATCCCTTATTCTCCTGAGAAAAGTGGAGTATTTTTGTTTCCTACTTCAAAATCTTCCTCTTAGAAGTGTATCAGTAACATTCAAGTTCTTAAACTTAAATTTGTTCATTTGAAGTTATTTTCTGCATTTACCTTGCTGATACTACTTAGTGAATAATAGCTAGCTAGCTTGTTGGAATAGAAATGTCCATGTAGACTCTTTTTTTTTTTTCCTTTCAGAAGTGATTTCAAGATGATAAAAAAAAAATAAAGCCAGCAAAGCACCTATCATTTTTTCATAAGTGCTGCACTTGTTTCTTGTAGGCATTTGCAGGACTGGACATCTGTTATTTCATTTATTTCACCGTTGCTCAGAGTACATTTGGGTTTGTCTATTTTAAACAGACAGAAATGAGTTGATAAACAATATCCATCTAAAAAATTTGAAACCACTTACGATGTTGGTCTTTATAGAAAGTCAAGATAGCTTTTCCATCCAAGTAGCTGTGAGTACTTCTGTTAAAAATATCAAGCTGGAAGGAGATGAGGAGGGCAGTAGAGCTGAGAAGGAGAGCGATTTAAGTTGGAAATATAACTTCAGATACTGTTAGTGTCTTTCAGAGCAGATAATCCAACTAGTGAGTTACCATTCGATAACAATAAATGTCAGCATTCGGTCTGTAGCTAGCACACTGTTGAAAAGCTCCATTGGCTAAACATGAAATTCTCTTTGAAATAACAAACTTGCAGATGTATGGATGGATTCAGAGGATTTTGCTCAAAGGAAATACTCAATTTATATATGTTGGATTACTTTATTGCCTTTCAGAAGTGTAACTAGGACTTTCTGTTTTAGAGTATTAGTGAACAAACTTTGAAATACACCACAGCAAATATTTATTTGCTGTAGCAAACACTAGTTAATAAGGAAGATATCATAAAGATTCAGGAAGCTGGTAGACAATAGTCCAATTTTAAATTTGTCCAGAAGACAGAGACCAATACACACACAACACACACACACCCTCTCCTAAAATAGAGATATGTTCTGTGCTTTTAAGCATAAAATAACATTATGGTCTCTTGAATAGCCCAAAACAAACAAACAAAACCCACAAGCACATTAATTTTGCAGGTGAATGATGAGAAAAGGATTGTTGAGCCAGTAGTTTAAATTATAATTCCCATCTCCTGTTTATTTTGTTTATGAGGACAAGTCATTTGTTAACATCAGTCTGTTTTGTGGAGGTCTGACAGATTTAGTTCATGTAATGTAATTATTAAATGTTCTGCCAATGCCCAGAAAATCAGAATGACAAACCCACAAGCAGTAATGATATCTGAAAATAACATGTGCAATCATGATTAGAAGGGTTATGGAAATAAAAGGAAACTCAAACCTTTAGCTAAATCTGAGTAGAGCTCAAAGGTAAACCACTACTCTCACTACAACTATTCCAAAGAGCCACACTACTCCCTATCACATGTCTATTTCCAGTTGCTGCAGTTTATCCCAATGTGTTCTGTTTCCAAATTAGCTTCCCTCCTGGCCACAGTAACTCTCCGGATTTTCATATTAAATCCCCACTAAACTTTTGCCCATGAGCAGCAGGCTAGATGGCCAATGATAATGGTCACTAAGGTACCCATCAGATGGACACCATCATTTTTTTTGCAAGAGTTAAGTGTGGTAAATTTTTGCAAACTGAGAAAAATTACATTTTAAATGTTTTGTCTGTAGGCCATTTATGGCTAATTTGAGAATGAGCACATTGTTCTAAGGTTAAAGATTTAAATATATGTTAAGAGTATATAGATGAGTTACAACACTGAGAATACTGCCTTGTGCAAGCTAGAAGTAGGCTACACCCTTGACTATATACTTCTCCAAACGACCTCCACTCCACCTGTCCTAACAAACAAAACACAGTTTATAGAAAAAGAGGAAGGGGCAGTGAAGGAGTAAAGAATAATGAAGTTTTTGTAGCAGCTTATTAAAAAATCACCTATTATATATAGGTCAATATTTTCTATGATCATTTTAAAGTCTGTATTTTATTTGAACTCACAGTAGCATTATGTGGTGATATTAATCATGCCCTTTCTCTGGAAATCCCCTTTTCCCTTGTCTTTCATAAACAGTACACTCTTCTGATCCACCACACCCTCCATCTTTCTGGTCCGTCCATGTTATTTGTTACTAGTTTCTATTTCATTTTTTAGATTTTAGGTATTAGAAGTTCCCAAGGTTGGGTCTTACTTACTATCCTTTCATTGTACCCCTTCTCCCTTGATAATCACATTCACACAGGTGGTTTTACTTAATTTTCAATTGATTTATGGCAGAGTTCACTTCTGAGTTATAAACTCTTACCACCTTCTTTCAATATGGCAACTGCATTTGGATATTTCAGAGGTGACTTTATTTTACCACATCCAAGCTGAATTTTTTTGTTGTTGTTGAATATCACACTCTACTCTAGCATTCTCTGTTTTAATGAATGGAACCACAATGAATCAAGTTAAGAAAATTAGAATTTCAAGGGTTTCAGTTCTTCCTTCTTCTTTATCCCCCATACCAGATAAATTTTCATGTTGTGCAAATGCATATTTTCTATATATGTGCTTCATACATAACACCACCACACTGGTGAAAGGCTCTCTTTCACCTGGCCCGCTGTAGTAGATTCTATCCCATCATGCCCCTTCCTGTCTTGACTACCTTGAATCTGTTCTTGCATGGAGATTAAAATGATAGATTTTAAATATAAGCATTTGTGTTATTCTTCCTGCTTAAAGTCTTCCAAAGATGACCTGTTTTCTTGAGAAAAATATGCATTCAAGTTTCCACCCTTGACTAGGTAATTTTATACCATTTTTCACCTTCCCCACTGTGTTTTGTCTACACTGGCTTCTTTAAATCTAAAAATTGCACTTCAGTCTTTCTACTCATGCATTGCACCAGCTCCATGCTGGAATAGTAGCATCTTAAACAAGTTACTGCCTTTTCATGCATCCTCTCAGCTTCATCTCTCCCTGAGGTGAGCCTAGCCTGCTGCACAGCCTAGAAATAGCTCCATCATAACTTCTTATAACTCACAGTGGTTTCTTCCTTATCACAATTATTATAACTTATGCATATGTGTTCATAATTAGATGATGAGGTTCATAGAATAACATTAATATCCATTTATATTCACTTGAATGGTAACCTAGTACCTGAAATATACACATTACATACTCAAAAATGTTTTTACATGTCTAAAGAAAAGACCTGGTTTATTTTGTATATCATTTTAAGTATAAATATCTTTTGACCCAAATATTTTTTCTCTCTTAGAAATTCACATTGAGTAAATGCTAGTAGGAAACATTTCTATAAGACGATGTACCAATTTTTAGTAAACTTTTTATTACAGAACAGTTTCAGATTTTTTTTTGAAAAGTTAGAGTTTCTATATACCTGACACCCGTGTTTTCCTATTATTGTCATTTTCTTTGGTTTGGTAAATTTGCTATAATTCATGGACTAATATTGTTACATTATGATTAACTAGAGTCCATAGTTTACTTATCCTTAGTTCTTATGTAATGTCTCTTTTCCGTTCCTACATTTCTTCTAAACTACCACATAACATACAGTCTTTCCATGTCTTGTTAGCCTGTCTCTTGACTTTCTCAGATTTTCTTATTTTTTATGGCCTTAATAGTTTTGAGGAATACTGTTAAGATATTATGTAGATTGGACCCTCAATTAAGATTTGCCTAATTTTTTAATGATTAGACTGGAATTACGTGGTTTCTCCAGGGCACAAGTGGCAAACTCAGGGCCCTCAGGCCGCATCTAGCCCTCCACCTTGTTTTGTCCGGCCTGGTACCTTGTTTCTATCCAGCAGCAGCGCCGAACTCTCCCTTAACTGTTAAGTAATAGTTACATTTATACAATCCTAAAATTACATTTGGCCCTTTGAAGGCAACCATGAGGCAGATGTGGCCCCTGGTGAAAATGAGTTTGACACCCCCGCTCTAGGGCAAAGTGATTCGTTTTCCTCTGTCCATACTATATTTTTCAGAATGGTGTCACTATGTGCAGCCCAACTCATTGAGAGCAGAATATCTATATAAGTTATTTAGAAAACTTCCACACAAGAAATTTGTCTATGCTCTGGTACATTGTTTTTTAATAATTTATTTCCATCAGTATGGACTCATGGACATTTAATTTTAATTACATTTATGATGACATCATTTTAAAATACTTTAAATGTCCCTCATTAGCAATTGGTTAAGTAAAATATGAAATTGTATGCAATAGAGTCATATGTAACATATTATATTTTAATATAAACATATATGTTGACATGGAAATATACCCATATGCAAAAAGGCAAGTACTCATTCTCAGTACAGTTGTATTTTTAACAAAAAAAGTATGAATAAGTTTGTGTGTATGTGAATATGTTTTTAAAAGTCTGAGATGAATTAAAATTGTATGTTGAGAGTGACCATATCTAGATGTTAGAATTATGACAGCAATTTTTAATTTTTTATATTATAGATAATTTTCATACTGAATACATATTAATTTCATTGTTTTTGCCTTTAAATTTTTTCCATGTTGAAGTCTGGTTTTAATTGTCATAATTCACCTCTGACTGCATAGTTTTATTTTCTCCTTTCATTACATATAGTGATGAACCGTCTGCTCATTCCAGTTCTCTTTAAATGGACCTGCCCACCTATGGAATAGAGAGGGATACCATTCGTTACATGTAATGAGTGCTTGTCCTGTGCATACATCTTCTGACTTCAAGATATAAAAAATGTTGATGTGTCATCATATTCACCTTCATTAAAGAGATTATGCTCTAGAACTTGTAACAAGTCCCACAGTTAGTGAAGAGAAGACTCAAGATTTAATGACAGGTTTACATCCAAAGTTTATGTTCTTATTCATTATGTTACATGTTAAGACATTTGGTCCTGTAGGTGTGAGACAAAACAGCTCTCTATTCACCTATTTAAACCATGTGCTTTTTTTCTCACATCCTCCCTGGCCCTTTAACTCCCTGGCTTTAAGCCTTACATCAAAATACTCTGCTTGAGTCCTCCCTTATTTGATAACTTATCCAAATGACTTATCCTTGATTTTTCCTTGAAATAATGTATTCATGATGATGTACTGCTTTTTGATTCCATACACTTGTAGCTATGAGCTGGAGAATATCTTTAACAAGTTTGGGCAATATCAGGCTCAGATTTTTATGTCACATTCATAAAAGCAGTATGTGTTACATTGGTCACCTGTATTTGTGATGCACACATAGTTATTCATTAGCTTTTTAAAAAATTATATTTAATTGATTATGCTATTAGAGTTGTCCTGAGTTTTCCCCCTTTGGCTCCCTCCACCTAGTGCTCCCTTCTCCCTCAGTCAGTTGCCCCACTATTGTTCTTACTCAATGGTCATTTGTATAAGATCTAAGGCTACAGCATTTCCTGTACTATACATTACATCCCCATGGTTATTCTGTAACTATTTATTTGTACTTCTTAATTCCCTCACCTCTTCACCCATTCTCTTTCTCTTCCCTTCCATCTGACAACCTTCTAGTGACTAATTTCTTTTCTCTTGCTTTTAACATTTGGCCTTTTAATAATGGTGTGTCTTGGAGTGGGACTCTTTGCACCCATCATAGTTGGGACTCCCTGCACTTCCTGGACTTGCATGTCTCTTTCCTTCACCAAATCGGGCAAGTTTTCTTTCACTATTTTATCAGATAGATCTCCAGTTTTTTGCTCTTTGTCTTGTCCTTCTGGCAACCCTATGAGGCAAATGTTGGACTTCTTAAAGCTGTACCAGAGGCTGTTTATACTGTCCTCCTGTTTTTGGATTCTTTTTTCTTCTTGTTGTTCCGCATGCTTGTTTTTTGCTTCCTCATGTTCAAAATCACTGATTTGCTGCTCAGCTTCATCCATTCTACTGTTGTTTCCCTGTAAATTGTTCTTTAGTTCAATTAGTGGATCCTTTGTTTCTGACTGGGTCTTTTTTATGCTGCCGAGGTCCTCACTAAAAAGTGTTTTGAACTCTGCATCTGATAGATTGCTTATCTCTATTTCATTTAGCTCTTTTTCTGGAGTTTTGATCTGTTCTTTCATTTGGACCATGTTTCTTTGTCTCCTTGTTTTGGCAGCCTCCCTGTGTTTATTTCTATCTAGTAGGTAGAGCTGCTTTGACTCTGTGTCTTGGTAGTGAGACCTAATGTAGTAGGTGTTTTTTAGGGTCCTGTGGTACAACCTCCTCTATCACCCAAGTGGGGTACTCAAGGTGCACCCTTTGCATGGTCTTCTCTTATAGTTGAGTTTTGGTTGCTGTTGGCATATCAATGAAAGGGATTTACCCAGGCCAGTCAGCTGCAAGGGTTGGTTGTAACCACTGATCAGCAACCTCTGCCCTCTGTGGAAGATCAGCTGTACAGGGGCAGGGAGGTGGCACTTCAACGTGGTCTGTAGCAGTCCACTGGGAGTGTTGGCATGGGGTTTCCCAGGTGGTGAAGGCCAAGGTCAGCCCCCACCTGTTTTTCACCTGGGGCACCCTGCCTAAGCTGTAAAGCAATCTGACATGGCTGCTACTTGTATTGGATTTGGAGATTCCCAGGTGGAGACAAGCTGAGACTCTGGTCTAGCCGGTGCTAGGGCTCACTGCACCCAGCCGTTGCTTGTTTGATAGGATTTAGGAGTCAAGACGAACCATTCTTATGGAAAAGGAGCTTGGGTTAGCCTGTAATTTGGGTGGGGTAAAGCCTCTGTGGAGGTGGATCACACAGGGTTAGCCAGGTTGATGGATTCTCAGATACAGAACCAGCCTACTGGCTCTATGGAGGGGAGGGCTCAGAAAAGGGATAGTGGCCTCTGCTTGCCCTGATGCTGAACACATTATTAAATATATTTTATTGATTATGCTACTACAGTTGTCCCATTCTCCCCCCTTTACTCCCCTCCACCCTGCACACACCCTTCCACCCACATTCCCCTGCTTTATTTCATGTACATGTGCTGTACATATAAGTTCTTTGGCTTCTACATTTCCTGTACTATTCTTAACCTCCTCTTGTCTATTTTCTACCTACCATTTATGTTACTTATTCTCTGTACCTTTTCCCCCTCTGTCCTCCTCCCACTCCACCGCTGATAACCCTCCATATGATCTCCATTTCTGTGGTTCTGTTCCTGTTCTAGTTGCTTGCTTAGTTTGTTTTTGTTTTTGTGATTTTTAGGTTCAGTTGTTGATAGTTGTTTTCATTTCACTGTTCACACTTTTTATCTTCTTCATTTTCTTAGATAAGTCCCTTTAACATTTCATATAATAAAGGGTTGGTGATGATGAACTCCTTTAACCTGACCTTACCTGGGAAGCACTTGATCTGCCCTTCCATTCTAAATGATAGCTTTGCTGGATAGAGTAATCTTGGATGTAGGTCCTTGCCTTTCATGATTTTGAGTACTTCTTTCCAGCCCTTTTTTGCCTGCAAGGTTTCTTTTGAGAAATCAGCTGACAGTCTGATGGGAACTCCTTTGTAGGTTATTGTCTCCTTTTCACTTGCTGCTTTTAAGATTCTCTCCTTCTCTTTAATCTTGGCTAATGTAATTATGATGTGCCTTGATGTGTTCCTCCTTGGGTGCAAATTCTATGGGACTCTCTGAGCTTCCTGGACTTCCTGGAAGTCTATTTCCTTTGCCAGATTGGGGAAGTTCTTCTTCATTATTTGTTCAAATAACCTTGATTCCTTGGTCTTCCTCTTCTTCTGGCACCCCGGTGATTTGGATGTTGGAACATTTAAAGATTTCCTGGAGGTTCTTAAGCTTCTCCTCATTTTTTTTTTTCAGATTCTTTTTTCTTCATTCTCTTCTGGTTGAATGTTTCTTTCTCCTTTCTGGTCCACACCATTGATTTGAGTCCTAGTTTTTTTTCCCATCACTGTTGGTTCCCTGTACATTTTCCTTTATTTTACTTAGCATAGCCTTCATTTTTCCTCTAATTTGCAACCATATTCAACCAAGTCTGTGAGCATCCTGATTGCCAGTGTTTTGAACTGTGCATCTGATAGGTTGGCTATCTCTTGGTCACTCAGTTGTATTTTTTCTGGAGCTTTGATCTGTTCTTTCATTAGGTCCATTTTTTGTGTGTCTTTGGTGCTAGACACTTTTGTCTGTCCCTGTATACCACTGGTGGCCTTCAAGCTGCCACCCCACCCCAGTGCTGGAGCTCAGAGGGAGCAAGTCTGAGTAGATGAGTCTGTGTGTGGGTTCCTCAAGAGGAATTGCTTAGGACTCCAGCAGCCTCCTCCACTGCCTCATTCCCCACTGTTTTTCACTGCCAGAAGTTGTAGGAACTTATCTTCCTTGCACTGGAACTTATTTTCCTTGCACCTGGTGTTGTCTGAGACTTCTCACTCCTGAGATGTCCCTCCTGAATTTTACCCACATGGGTGTGAGGCCAGCCTGTTCTGCATCTGTGCCCCTCCTACAAGTCTGCATGAATGTGTTCCTTTAATTCATTAGTTTTCAGACTTCCATCAACTTGATTTCTGACATTCCTGAGTGAAGGTTTTTCTATATTTTGTTTTTTTAATTTATTATTTTAAGATTGTATTTATTTACTTATCTTTAGAGAGGAAAGAAGAAAAAGAGGGAGAAAAACATGAGTACGTGGTTGCCTATCATGTCCCCTCTACTGGGAACCTGGTCTGCAAGCCAGGCATGTATCCTAGACTAGGAGCTGAACTGGTGACCCTTAGATTAGCAGGCCAGCACTCATCCCCTGAGCTACACCAGCCAGAGCAGTTTTGCTATATTTCAGTTGTAATTTTGATGTAGTTGTGTGAGAAGGCAAGCCATGTCTGCCTATGTTGCCATCTTGACTGGAAGCCTCACTAACTTTTAATATTGATTATAAGGAAACAACAAATATAACACCTACCTTTGAGAAGGACAAACTTAATTTTTTTTAAAATTAATTATTTTTCAAGAACAAATTCTTTTTTAATTGGAGGCTAAATATGAAGTAATCACTAATTCCTTTTGTTTGATCTAGTTTAATAAATTGTCTGTGCACTTGAATATTTTAAATACATTATGATCACAGACTTTGACATTTGGCACAGTTGGGTCATGATCAAAAGTCTTAAATGAGATTGCATCTTATAATACTCTGATCTATTTGGGTGAGTTTTTGCATTCATTTATGCATTCATTTTTTTAAATGTAGAGGTTTTAAGAATTTTGAATTACTGAAAATGCTGCCTACTATGATAGTTTTGCTATCATTTCATTCTAAACAAACCCCATTCTTTAGGTTGTCAATGTTTTAAGGAGAGTGGGGTATTTTGGGGTAATCTTTTCTATTTTGAATTTACTGTTTATAATAAACGTGACTGTTAGTCTTAACCAGTCACCTTTATCAAATTATGCTTTCAGTGTAGATATGTGATATTTTTCAAAACTTTATAGAGATATTCCTTGAAAAGTGTTTAATTGTGAAAAATAAAGGGTAACTATTAGACAAGGTTCAAACTGAACCCATTTAAAGTTTCCATATGTTAAGGAAATCTAAATGTGTATTAAATTTGGTAATGGAATATTTATAATTGATGCTCAATTTAGTAAAGAAGTTTAAGAAGACAAAGCAAACTTAAAAATGCATGAACAATGACTTTTGTATTTTGTTGTTGTTGTTTTTTTTTTAGGACAAATGCTTAATAACACTGAAATCATAGCAATTGTCCCTTAAAGTTGTGCCAAAAAAATTGCAGAATCCAACCTTCCAAATGGAGACAAGCAAATTATTTGCACATTTAACATTATCATGTTAATAACTTATTAAATTACAAATTGATCTGAATAGCACAATAGAATGTGTTTAGTTGATCAGTGTCAAACAATAAGCTACAGTGGTTCAGAACTAAGATAAATTTTTGATATTCATCCTATATAATCCTCATGACAGGTGAGGGAGTAACTACTGTTATCTTCATTTTACAAATGAGAACACTGAAGCCAACAGTTATTCTGTGTTAAAAAAAAAAAAAAGAATAAAACCATTAAGCAAACAGATCCAGGAAGATAAAACCAAGAAAAAGAAAAAGTAACTTTTTAGACAAATTTGGCAAATATTCCTTAACTGCTATGAAAGTATCTTTTTCTTTTTGCAAATGCAAGAGACTTTGTCATCAGAAATTGACACAGGTAAAAACAATTCTTTCAAGAGGTGATATTCACAAGCCTCTGTGAAGTCTCCCGAAAACTGGGTTGTATGATTCTGCCTGTAGTCTTAGACTATATGTGGTCACAAGATATTTTAAAACAAATCAGTTACATCATTGAGTAAGAATTCTCATTCATTACAATATTTCAACAACCCAAGGCATGTCATTTTGGGCCCCTTCTTCTGTACCCACTGTCACATAATTACTCTAAGGAAATTTTTCTGTTTGTGCTCTTACTTCAGGGAATGAAAATAAATGAAGTGGAAATACATTGATGCATACATTGAGGCTCCCAGTTAGTGAAAGATCAAACACACTGGCTCAGCACTTTGCAGCCACCGAAGGCAGTGTCTTCCACGTGAACTGGTTCTGCAGAAGAGGTCTGCATCACAGGAAGTGAAAATTATTGGTTCTTTTATGCAATTTCAGGCCCAGAATGAATATGTGTAAACATTGTTTTCATCAACTATGTCCAAATGACCTTTGTATTTTTGATAAGCAATCACAAAAGCTAAGGAGAGAGTGGTAGGTTGGCTAAGGTAAACATACCCTTTAAAAGTAAATGCAGTTTTTCTAAGAATGACCCCCCTTAAGATTGCCAGATTTAACAAATCAAACTACAAGATGACCAGCTAAATTAGAATTTTGCATAAATGATGAATGATTTTGTTAGTATAAATATGCCCAAAATATTGCATGATATATACTAATGTTTTTAGAAAGTCCTTGTTGTTTATCTGAAATTCAAATTCTCTGGGGATTCTGTATTTTATTGTCAAGCCTACTAGAAAGTGTATCAACCAGAAGACACTTTGGAAATATGGAAAACAAGACGATGGCTCAATAACTCTTCAGGAAGAAGAATGAATATATCAAAATAAAGGTTTCATATATTAGCACAAGGGTTAATACATTTCTGGGCCAAAGAACATTAAGCATAAAAAAAATGACAGTTTCCTGAAATAAGGTCGAGGTGGCTACTCTCTTTTCAGTTCTGTGGTGGTAAATGCAGTGCTTTCTATAAATAATGTTGCCTTACTCTCTCAGGATACAAAGGCCCACATATCACATCCCTTCCCCCTCCTGGGGTTTGAACCTTTATTAGTTAGAGGCACTGGCCTGATCTTTATCTGGTGCTGACTTCAGACTTCATTTCAATCAGTGTTTTTATGTGTGCATAAGCTTTATTTTGAAAAATTTCTAGGGCTTAAAAACAAAATAGCCATCCTGATTTTTTGTGTATAGCTGCATAGTTTACATTTTTTGTTGACAGCTGAGGAAATGAACAAAAAAGGGCATGTGTTCCCAAAAATCTATTGAATTTAGTAGCTTTAGACATTTAAGTTAATAAGAATGGGATTCCAAATGTCACCTCAGCTAGCAATGAAATGACAAGTGCTACCCAGTCTCATGCAATGAACATATACTTATTTTCTAGATTTAAGAACAATACCCCATCTGCATTTTCTCCGTGGTAAACTGTATGTGATACAGAACAAATGTCAAAGCTGTGCACATTCCAGGGCATTTATGGGTTTCCTGGAAACATCTGCAATCACATGTGTCAGTGAGGCAGAACACTAAGGTGACTGGTTGCAACAATCCATATAGAGCACTCAGATTTCATGCCGCAAAAAGTGACAAAGCAATCCACACTGGTCTGGAAAATGAGGTGCTGAACTGAAGCTAAATTTCCCTCAATCTCCAGCCACATGGCGTACGTAGTTAACTGTGTTCCCTATAGCAAAAGCCTCAGAGTATGTTTACTTTCAGTTTACAATTTTTTAAATTAAATTATCTACCTTGTATTTAGGCTGCACTTTTGCTCATAAGTGGTGTAAGTGTTTGGTATTGTGTTCAAACCACACAAGAATACCAAAAGTTAAAAATGTTTTGCCTTGTGAATAGTTTTTCTTTATTTTCTACCTGTGGAACTCATATTTAAATATGGATAAAAAGATAGGTAGATAGAGAAATGATAGTTAGATAATAAATAATAGATATGTATCAGACACATATATACTAACCTCAGCATATATATATATATATATATATGAGTGTATATATATTAGTTTATAAATACTAAAGAAAGTCTACATTACAAAACTGTTCCTGATTTGCAATTTTGCAAGTCCTGTCAAAATGCCATATTAATCATTTTCAAACGATTTTGCTAAACTTCTAAAATGATGCAGTCCCTAATCCCATCTAGGAAGATCACATGGAAGGGTAAATTTGTCATATTTTTGCTTTCCATACTTGATGTTTGTCTGGTAATCTGCAAGTCACTAGCAAGAGTGCCGGACTTTCTCTAGGCACAGCTGCTGCTCGGCGTATCATTCATCACCAAATGAGGCTGTGCGGGCTGCCAGGAGGTCCGCTAGCAGACGGAACTGCCATCCCACACTGCCCAAAAGGAAAATAGCCAACTGCCGTGAGACCACGTCATTCTCAATGAAATTAGGAACTTCCTTTAAAGAAAGGAAGACTATTTTAAAGAAAAATGGTCTGCTGCTGTAATCATTTAATAATCATAATAAAAGGAATAAGAGAAAAACATAATTCAACATTTTTTCAACTCTTCTACAAGTGAGTTGATAAAACCGTATATACTTGTCATTCGTAAATGCATTTCCAGGCTTTATGACGTTCTCAACTTCCTCCATGCTCTCTAGGCAGTCATTCTTTTTTTAACCCCCAATTGTAGCACTTTACTGGGCTGTAGCACTTTTTTTTTGACTGCATCTTCCTGACGCGTAGATAATTTCCATCTAATGGATCGTAGTGCCTGTGACTAGGAAAGGAATATTGTGATGTGTCATCATCTTGTCTTTAAGCAATTTCATTTGCAAAATTATCTTAGTGCATAACTTACTCTGATATTAAGTTAGACAATTTGAGTACCACATTACAGCCTGGAAAAATAGCGAGATATTCTAAATTAACAGCAGGAAGATCAAATAAAGGATGCATAAGTTTGCTTGTCTGTGTGTAGGTTGGAGAGGAAAGGGAAGGAGGCAAATACAAAGAAATAATACAGGTTAGAAATTGTGTTCCTTGAACAAAATCGGCCTATTGGTCTAACTCCGCTGAAACATTAAATGGCACTGGAGATACAAAGAGACCGGGCAAAGGAAGACTTAAATTGGCTAAATCTCTTTATCACATAACAAGAAAATGTGGGAAAACAGAGGCAGAGGTGTGGTTAAAAGTGGGAAGAGTTGTCTGAAACATGTTATCCCAACACTTCTGATCCTTTTGAGGTCTTTGCTAGTCAGTGACTAGCAAAGTTTTCTTTCTCACAATCACATAGATTTTAATTTCCTTCCAGGCTAAAAGAAGAACAAAGTCCACATGGACTATTCAGAATCATCCTTTTTCTTTGATTTTTTTCTTGATCTCCCCCTTCCAAAACTCTCTCCCCATCACTCTTCTTTTTCTTGTTTACTCCTCTAAGTTGTCATTTCTATGGGAAGCCCAAAGGCAGGAAGACCCTGGCTTTGGGATATCTGACACCTGAGTGTGCTGCCCCACTCTCTATAAATCCTGGGTTTCAATTGGACTCTTTTTTTTTTTTTTTGCCATCTACACTCTTTGTTCACAGTCCAGGCGACTATACCTAAAAATGCTGAAATATGAGATTCCTCATTCAACTTTTAAATTAAATTCAAAACTTTGTAAAAGTTATTTGAGCACTTGTTCTTATCATCCCACTTTAGGCACTTGCCTTGACTCAAAGCATTAACCAAGGCAGAGAGGTAGATGAGGAAGCATTGACATATGCAGGGATTTGTCCACAGAAATAATTTGTAAAGAATCTCTCTCCCTCTCTCCCTCTGTTTTCCTCTCCCTCTCCCTCTCTGTCTCATCCTCTAACCAAATATTTAGCTTTAGAGAATCTTAAAGTTAACATTTTGTTTTTCTTGAGTAAATGCTAGAAAATATTATTAAATTTATATATTAATATCTTTAATTATAAAATTAACATTATCTTACTGAAGCAAGAGGTACAAGAGATGACCCTAGCTACTATCTTTTTAAAAGAGTTTTATTGAGGTACAATTTATTATGACATTCACACAGTTAAAGAATAAAACTGAAGGATTTTTGGAATATTCACAGAGTTGGACAACCATCGCTACAATCAATCTCGAAATATTTTCATCATCCCATACCCACTGTCTCTCCTAGGCAACCACTAATGTCCTTCTGAGTATATTTATTCCGGACATTTTATCTAAATGGAGTCACATAATGTGTGGTTTTTTGCGACTGGCTTCTTTCACTCAATATAATATTTTCAAGGTTCATCTATGTTGCAGCATGCATCCATCCCTTATTTTTTCTTTTGCTTTAAATAGAGGTGAAATTCGTATAGCACAAAATATTTTAAAGTGCATAGTTTAGTGGCCCTTGGTACATTCACGGTGTTGCATGACCGTTACCACTCTCTGATTCCCAAACCTTCCCATCACCCTGAAGAGAAACCCCTTCCTCATTAGCAGCTATCCCCCACTCCCCTTTGCCCCAACCCTTGATAACCACTAATCTGCTTTCTGTCTCTATGGATTTGCCTATTCTAGACATTTCATATAAATGGAGTCATATATATGGAAGTTTCTTAGGGCTTCTTTCACTCAGCCTAATATTTTCAAGGGTCATCTGTGTTGCAGCATGTAACAGAACTTCATGCGTTCTTATGGCCTAGTAATATTGCATTGTGCAGATATGACATCTTTGTTTATCCATGCAGCCCATAATGGACACTGGGGTGATTTGCACCTTTTGTCTAGTATGAATACCTTACTGTGAACATTCATGTGCAAGTTTTCTTTAGGCATATGGTTATTTTGTGTTTTCCACCTTTATAAAAGTATAATTAAAAATAAAATTTTTAAATATTTAAAGTGTATGTAATGATGATGTGATATACCAAGGAGGCCTCCAAGAATAGAATTTATTTATAAAAGGTGTATATTTATTCTTACATATTTAAACTTCAATCACCTTGACAGTACTCTACCTTTGATTCAATACACCTATGGGAGACTTTTTCCACTGCTCAAAACAGTTTTTGAGCTCTTCAATTTTGATTCCTTTTAGTGTTGCTGCTATTTTTTTGTTGTTTCACCTCTTCCACATCAGCAAACTTTGGTGAGTAGGGAGGGTGGAGCACACAGGTCATGACATTTTTGGTCAAAAACTACTGAACACTCAGCTTGGTGTGGGCAGGTGTGCTCATAATCACCCATCATGAAAGGGGCAAACACTGAAAGAGTCTTCAAAAAAATTCACTGAAGCCAAATTCAGCCTCTCACAATAACATCAGCTGGTACACTAATACAGATGGGTTCCTAGAATACTCACCTAGTTGGGGAAGCCTGTACTACAAGGGGCCTGCCTTCCAGAAAATAATTCTAATTTTTTGTGTCCCGCCTAATATAAATACATTGAAAAAAGATTCCTCCCACTTAATTAATATAGCCAACACCGCAAAAGGACTTGTTCTTTTGTGTGTGTGTGAGAATATTCAAGTGCTACTCTTTTGGAAAATTTCAATTATACAATACAGTGTTCACTGTTAACTACAGTCATCATGTTATTTACTAGATTCTTAGACCTTGTTCATCTCATGTCTAAAATCTTGTACCATTTTTAAAAACTATCTTTATTTTCAACCACTTCGCTACTTTCTGTTTCTGTGAATATGAATTTTTATTTAGCTTCCACATCTGAATAAAAATGATACCATCTTTATCTTTATTCATCTAGTGATAAATACTTAGGTTGTTTTTATATTTTGGCTATTATAAATGAGCTTGGAAAAGAAGATATCTCTTTGATATCCTGCTTTCATTTTCTTTGGATATATACCCAAGAAATAAGTTTGCTGGATTATATGATAGTTCTAGTCTAATCTTTAAAGAAATATCCATGCTGTTTTAAATAATTGCTGCACACTTTGTATCCCCACCAACAGTCCATAAGAGTTTTTTTTTTCTTCACATTCTTGCCAACACTTGCTATTTTTTTTTAACGAAAGCCATTCTCACAGGTATAAAGTGAGCTCATTGTGGTTTTGATTACATGTCCCTAGTGATTGATAATGTCACTAATCTTTTCAAGTACCTGTTGGCCATTTTTATGCCTTCTTTGAAAAAAATTTCTATTCTGATCTTCTACCCATGTTTCAGTCAAAGTGTTTGCTATTGAGTTGTGTGCTCCCCCCCTCTCTTTCTAGACATACATATATATATATATATGTATGTATATATATATGTATGTATATATGTATGTATGTATATATGTATGTATGTATATATATATATAATTGGAAGATTTTATTTATTTATTTTTAGAGAGGAGAAGGAAGAGAGAAACAGAGGGGGAGAAACATCAACATGTGGTTGCCTCTCATGTACCTGCAATGCAGGCATGTGCTCTGATTGAGAATCAAACCAGCGACCCTTTAGTTCACAGGCTGGCTCTCAATCCTTTGAGCCACACCAGCCAGGGCTCTTTATATATATATTTTATTAACTGTTTTTTAGATGTATAATTTATAAGTGTTTCTCCTGTTCTGTAGGTGCCTTTTTATTTTGTTCATGGTTCCCTTTGTTGTGCAGAAGCTTTCAATTTAATGTAATCCTATTTGTTATTTTTTGTTTACATTTGGTGTCCAAAAAGCATATCCCCAATATTTTGCTAGAGGTTTTACCATTTCTGGTCATAAATATAATTAATTTTTCAGTTGAATTTTCTGTGTGGTGTAGAATAAGGAGGAATTTTCTTTACTTTTCTTTCTTTACTTTTTTTGCATGTGCATATGCAGAAAATATCATCTATTGGAGAGACTATCATTTCCTCATTATATATTCTTTGCACTTTTATCATAACTTAATGACCATATAAGGTTGGATTTATTTCTGAGTTTTGAATTCTGTTCCATTGATCAATGTGCCAGTTTTTGCCAATATGATACTATTTTGCTTATTACAGTGTTGAAAGGTGGTTTGGAAACAGAAAGCATGATGCATCCAGCTTTGTTCTTTCTCAAGATGGCTTTGGTGCTTTGGGTTCTATACTGTTTTCATACAAATTTTATGATTGTTCTAATTCTGTGAAAAACATCACTGGAATTTTAATAGGGTTACATTAAATCTTAGATTGTTCTTGGTAGTATGACTATTTTAACATTAATTTTCCATATACATTAATATATATTAATATAACATTATTTTTCCATTATTTTTTAATATAACATTAATTTTCCATAACATTAATATTCCATAAGCATGAAATATGTTTCAATTAGTTTGTGTTGTTTTCAATTTTTTTTGTCAATGTCTTAGGGTTTTCAGTGTATAGGTCTTGCATTTTCTTGGTTAAATTTACTTCTAAATATTTTTATGGAATTGCAAATGGGATTTTTTACTCATACCTCATTCTGACAGTTTGTTCTTAGTGCATATAAACTGATGTGCACTGACTTTGTATATTGATTATGTATCCTACAACATTACTGAATTCAGTTATTCATTGTTTCTTGGTGGAATTTTTAGGCTTTTTTATATATTACATGCCATCTGCAAATAGAGGCAATTTTTTTTAAAGATTTCATTTATTTATTTTTAGAGAGAGGGGAAGGGAAGGAGAAAGAGAGGGAGAGAAACATCAATGTGTGTTTGCCTCTCATATGGCCCCCGCTGGGGACCTGGCCCACAACACAGGCGTGTGCCCTGGCTGGGAACTGAACCAGACGCCCTTTGGTTCGTAGCCCATGCTCAATCCACTGAGCTATACCAGCCTGGGCCAGAGACAATTTTACTTCTTTCTTTCTGCTTTGGAATGCCTATTATTTTATTCCTTACCTATTTGCTATATCTGGGACTTCCAATGCTATATTGATTAAAAGTGGTAAGAGTGGGTATCTTTATGTTTTTCCATATCTCAAAGGAAAATCTTTAGGCTTCTTATTACTGAGATCATTTTAAATGTGAGCCTGCCATATATGGTCTCTACTGTGTTGAAGTTTCTTCCCTCTGTATCCAGCTTGTTGAGAAGTTTTGTTTTTTTTAAATCATGAATGAGCATAAATACTTTTCAAATTCTTTTTCTGCGACTATTGAGAGGATCAAATGAATTTGGTCTTTCTTTTATTAATGTGGTATAACACATTGATTTATTTACACATGTGGAAGCATCCTTATATGTCTGTAATAAATCTCACTGGGTTACATTTGCTAGTATTTCCTTGAGGACATTTGCATCTATGTTAATTAGGGATATTGGCCTGTAACTTTGTTTTCTTGTGGTGTCCTCTGCTTCTGGTATCAGGGTAATGCTAGCCTCATAAAACAAGTTTGGAAATGTTCTGACCTTTTCTATTTTATAGAAGATTTTGAGAAGGACAGGTGTTAATTCTTCTTTAAATGTTTGGTAGAATTGACTGGTGAAGCCATCTGGTCTTGACTTTTGTTTATTGGGAATTTTTATTTTCATTATTACCAGTTAAATCTATTTATTCATTGGTTTATTTAGATTTCTAGTTTTTCACGATTTAGTGTTGGTGGGATTTTTTTGTTCTTAGGAATTTGCCTAGTTCTAGTGTGTTGGTGTATAACTGTCTATAATAGTCTCCCATGATGCCTTGATATGTGTGGAATCATTTATAATGTCTCCTCTTTTATTGCTGATTTTATTTACTCAAGTTTTCTCTTTTTCTTGGTAACTTGCTAAAGTTTTCACTTATCCATTTTATTCTTTTTAGTTTGTATTTCATTTATTTCTTCACAAATCTTTATTATTTTCATCCTTTTATTCATCAGGTCTTAGTTTCTTTTTTTCTCTAAATCCTTAAGGTATAAACTTATTTATTTGAACTCTTTATTTTTTCTTAATGTAGGTATTTATCATAAAAAACTTCTTTCTTAAAACTGTGTTTGATGAATCACATAAGTTTTATATGTTGTATTTCTATTTTTATTGAAGTTATTTTTTGTTTCTCTTTTGATATCTATTGGTTGTTCAGTAGCATGTTGTTTAATCTCCACATATTTGTGAATTTTTTAGTTTTCTTTTTGTCATTGATGTCTGGATTCATATCATTGTGGTTGGAAAAGATGCTTAATATAAATTCTATTTTCTTAACTTTGTTGAGCCTGTTCTATGGCCTAACATATGTTCTATCCTAAAAAGTATTTTATGCGTGCTTAAGAAGAATGTGTGTTTTGCTGCAATAGTATAGAATCTTCTGTAAATAGCTGTTAAATCTATCCGATCTAATGTGTTGTTTAAAACCAATGTATCCTGATTGAATTCCTTTCTGGAGGATCTAACCATTGGTAAAAGTAGAGCATTGATATTCTTACCATTATTGTATAGCTGTCTCTTTCTCTTTTCAATACTGTTAATATCTGCTTTACATATGCAAGAGCTCATATGTTTAGTTCATAAATATTTGGAAATGTTTTACCCTTTATCATTATATAATGGCCTTCTTTGTTTTTTAGTACAATCTTTGGCTTAAAATTCATTTTCTCTGATATAAGTATAGCTCCTTTGATTTCTACTGGTTTCCATTTGGATGGACTATCTTTCTTCATCTTTTCACTTTCAGTCTGTCTGTGTGTGTTCTTAAATGAATAGGGTCTTGGAGGTAGTGTGTATTTATATCTTGATTTTTTTCTTTTTTTAAAACCATTCAGCCACTCCACTTTTTATTGAAAAAAAATATTTAATTTACATTTAGAGTAATCATTGGTAGATATGGAATTAATATTGCTATTTGGTTAGTTATTTTCTGGCTAGTTTACAATTTTTTAATTTCTTCTCTTCATTGCTCTCTTTGTGATTTAAAGATTTTTTTGTAGTAATATGCTTAGATTACATTTTAAAAATGTTTTTTTGTGCCCTGGCTGGTGCGGCTCAGTGGATTGAGCACCGGCCTGCGAACCCAAGGGTCACTGGTTTGATTCCCAGTCAAGGCACATGCCTGGGTTGCAGGCCAGGTCCCTAGTAGGGGACATGTGAGAAGCAACCACACATTGATGTTTCTCTCCTCTCTTTCTCCTTCCCTTCCCCTCTGTCTAAAAATAGATAAATGAAATCTTTAAAAAAATGTCTTTTGTGTATCTACTATGGGTTTTTGCTTTGAGTTTTACCATGAGGCTTATAAAATATCTAATATTTACAACAATATATTTAAGTTGATAAAAATTTTAACTTTGGCCCCGACTGGGTGGCTCAGTTGGTTGGAGCATCATCCCATACACCAAAATGTTTGTGGGTTTGATTCCTGGTTGGGGCCCATACCTGGGTTGTGGGTCCAATATTGCTTTCCCACACTGATGGTTTTTTTTTTCTCTCTCCCTTTCTCTCTTTCTAAAAATCAATAAACATGTCCTTGAGTGTGGATTAAAATAAAAATATTAACTTTGCATATATATAAACTTTACATTTTTACTCTCTCCCATCACTTTATGTTTCTGTTTTTTAAATTTGTATCATTTTACCTTGTGTATCTATTTATAAATTAATGTAGTTTTACTTATTATTAATATATTTTATCTTTTAACTTTCATGCTAGTTTTATCAGTGATTTACCCTCTGTGATCACAACTTTAGAGTATTCTGAATTTAACTATATATTTACATTTACCCGTGAGATTTATACTTTCACATGCTTTCCCAATACTAATTAGCAAACTTCATTGCAGTTTACAGAAGTCACTTTAACATTTCTTCTAAGGCTTGTGTATTGGTGATACATTTCTTTAGCTTTTGCTTGTCTAGAGGAGTCTATCTCTTCTTTAATTCTAAAGGACAAGTTTTCTGAGTACAGTATTTTTTGTTGGTGTTTTTTTCCTTTTGTACTCTTATACTGTGCTTTTCCTTTCTAGCCCGCAATGTTTCTCTGAGCACTCTGCTCAGAGTCAAATACAACTTCCTTGGTATGTGACAAGTTGTTTTTCTGTTGTTCCTTTATAATTCTTTCCTTATCCTCAACTTTTGAAAATTTAATTATAATGTGTATTGGTGAGGGTCTAAATGAATCCTTCTTATTTGGAACATTATGGGTTTCCAGATCTGGATGCTTGCTTACTTCCCCAGGTTAAAAAAGTGTTCAGTCATTATTTGTTTGAATAATCTTTATGCCCCTTTCTCCCTGTCTTATGTTTTCAAGTCTCCTATAATAAATATATTGGTTCTCTTATGGTGCCCCATCTGTTCCTTAAGCTATCTTCACTTATTTTTGTTGCTATTTTGATTGCATGAATTCCACTCATCTATCTTTGAATTCACTAATCTTTTTTCTAATCTGCTGTCAACCGACTCTATTGTATTTTTCTGCTCAATTAGTGTATTTTTCAGCTATTTGATCTCTGTTTGATATTTTCTCTGTTCATGCATCATCTCCTGACTTTGTTAAGCATTTTTATGAAAATTATTTTGAAGTCTTGATCCGGTAAATGATTTATCTCTATTCCAGTAAGATCTTTTCCTAGAGGTTTACGTTATTTAGTTGTTTAGAGTATATTCCTTTGGTTCTTAATTTTCCTACAATCTCTGCTTTGGTATCTATGTAATACATAAGACAGCCACATTTCCCAGTCTCAGAAGTGATCTCATGAAGGATATTAACCTTTTCAATCAGCTCAGATCCATCACCTGGTTGTCTCTCAAATCTTTGCGTTTGTCTTAACCACCTTCTTCTTTCTTACTGGCTCCCAGGGTTGAGGGTATGAGTATAGCTGACCATGCGCCAAAATGGAAAATCACAGTTGGCACATTGATGCAGGCTGATTGGAAGCCAAATCTTAACTATGTGAAAACACATATTTAGGACTCCCTTCTATGGAGAATCTGGGAGATAGGCTTTTACCCTTTCCACCTGAGCTGCACCTTGATATATAGTAAGGGATGGGGTGACAATTTTACACTGTCTTTTTTTGTTTACTGCAGTACTATAGGACTTGTGAATGTGAAATTTGCTGTCAGAGCCAGGCAATCTAGGGCTCTGTCCATTGGGCTGCAACCACAAAAGTTGGGGAGCTAGGTGTGTGTATGTTTCCTCTGAAGAGATACTGGTATTTGAAGCAATCTTGAGTGAGAAGGCAAAAGTTTTGTCTGCTGGTTTCCCCAGTCTCCAGGAAGGATTACTTTACAGTCAGCCTCTAGATGGATGCTAAACTAGAAGCCTGGCCCTCAGGCAACAACTTTTAAAGTATGCAAATGAGACTCTCTAAGGGAAAGACAACAAAATGAGCTTTGTGACTGTTTCCTCTGTGCTGAGTCCTCAGAAGATAGCCACAGTAAGTCTTCCTGAGCCCATTAAGAGACATTTCTTTGCTTCCCAGAATCTAGTGGGTCTCAGGGACACAGCCTTGTTGGTTTACAGAACTAGGTGTTTTGGTGGCCTAGTCCTTGATGAGGGTCTTAAAATTGGAGGCATTAGCTTAGACTCTGAGGCTTTCATACTCAGAATAAAGCTGGGATTTGTGAGTTGCCTCCTGACTGTATGGTGCTTTGCTACACATGGTGAGGTGCATGGGGAGAGTGTGCCTCTGCCTTTTCTACTGGTTTCGATGCATAAGATGTGGGTATTTTTACATTCATTTTATGGGGAAGAGTCACTCAGCTAGCTTCTGAATTTCTTTCAGAGGGGATTCCCATGTGTGTAACGTCAGAGTCAATGTCTGTGCGGGTAGGTGAATTCAGAAGGCACCTGAGTTGGACTAGAATCTCCAGCTTTTCTTTTCATCTACAATAGTGCCTTTCAACTGGTGTGCCTGAGCCACCTGGCCAAGGCTCCATGAGAATGTTTAAAACATGCAATGCCTGACTATGTAGTCACAGGTACTGACCTCTTTTCCCTTAGATTGTCAAATAAAAAAATGACAGCAGCCAATAGAACATTAGCCATCCAGTGTGAATGAATCAAAATTATACCTATGTTTTTGTCAAAACAGCAAAAAGCATAATATAATTTTTGATGTGACACAGAATTTTAGTGACTAGTTTATGTGTGCCATGAGATGGAAAAGGTTGAAAATCATTGCTCGAGGAGGAATGATGCAGAAGCCACCATCGTGATACTGATGATATTTGTTGTATAAAAATTCAGTATTTGGTCAGTAATGCTAGGTCTCCCCACTTAACTTTCAAGGCGCAGTTGACAAACTATGGTCCAATTCTGCATGCTTTATGATAAGAATGCCTCTACAATGTCTCCAGAATATCAACCCTTGGTATCAACAGAGTATGTCTCTATGTTGCTCTACGAGGAAAGAGTGTTGAGAAACTTCACTGGGAAGAAAGGGTGCTCTAAGACAACATGACACAGTTCAATTTCTTCCTCAAAAGTTAGATATGACAACAATGTATTTCGTACAGACGTGCCTGCACATCCAGGTGACTTCATTGACTTGGGTATAATCAGTAACTATAGCCCTTAACTATGATGTACTGTAGCCATCTACACCCCAACTATGCACACCTTACAGATACTAATTTTTTTACATTTTTTAAAAAGCCCTTTAGTTGAACTTTACATATAAAGGAATTACTGAAAAGATAAATTAAAAACACAAACTAAAAACAGAAGTGGTGGCTCAAAAACATTGAAAAGAAACAGAAGAAATTATCAAAGTAGTTTAATAAAGTATTAAAATTGGTAGGAAATAAAATGATGAATAAACTGTCAAAATTAATTGTTCTCCTAATTATCATGAGAACATTGATATTTAGGGAGGTATTTCAATAAATGGAAGTGACTCTCCAGGACTGTAAAATGCAGCTGTTAGTGGTCTGAGAGTGCTGAATGAGGAAGTGTTTTTGCAATATTAGAAAATTTAAGGGCATTTGTTCTCTGATGCAAAAGAGTTAGAATGATGAGGGAAGCATTCTTACCGGACTTTTGTTTCGCCCTAGGAATTTGGCTGCAGTTTTATTGTACTTACTCAGGAAAATTTTCTCTGATCCTTGTGCCAGAGCCATTCCACTGCCTGTTTCTGTAAATAAAGTTTTATTAGAACATGGCTACATTGATTTTTCACTGTTGTTTGTGTTTGCTTTCACCTGAACTACACAGTTAAGTAGTTAAAACAAAGACCATAAGGCCTTCAAAGCCTACTATGCTTACTCTCTGGTCATTTACAGAAAGTTTGTCAAGATCTCCTGTGCATTAAACGTTTTAATGTTAGTCTCTATCACTATTTTTTAAATTAAAAAATTAGGTTTTGTCATTTAATACATTCAATTGTATTTGTGTTAGAAATGACAAGGCTATGAAAGGAAAAGGAAGAAAATGTTTATTGCTTTGGGACTCTGCTGCCCGTGACTAATTTAATGCTTCCAATTACAAACCATTACAATTACATAGTGTGCGTTGGAATAAGTGTTCAGCAGCTAGATCAGTTTGGAATTATTTTCCCTGAAAGTTTGGTATTTGGCCCTAAATACTCCATTCCAGACAATGACATTCAGAGTGGTAGCCATCCTCTCCCCTGCCCCCACCCTGCTCTCTCTGTCTTGCTCTCAGTTTCTCTTGGACTTTCTCTGCGTTTTTTTCTGTCTGTGTCTGGTTCTCCCACTCTCGCTTCCTCTCTTTTCCTTTCTAATCTGCTATTTTGTTTCTTTCACTTCTTTACTCCCACATAAGCCACACAAATTCAATTGTTGTAACTTTGCCTTTACATTGTAACTTTCATTATTTTATTAGGGAACCAAATTGAGAGCTGCCTAATGATCCCAAGAGAAGCCTTTCAATTTAATATAACCTCTAAACAACATTTGAGAGGCAATTTCGTAGGGCCACAGTGGAGCAGGTATGGCAAAGTCACCAGTGCAGGGGAAGTTTAAAGTAATATGCAGTTTGGTTCCTCCTCTTTGCTTTTAGCACAGACTTGGAATCCTGCAGACATTTGCTCCTGGTACTGCTGGCTTTTCAGTCTCATTTTTATTGAAAAGCTAACAAGGTGCATTAAGCAGCTCCCTGTTTAATTTCCCATAGAAAAGCAATAGTTTCAAGCAGCCCACTGTTGGAGGGATATTTAAATGCAAAATGCACAGCTGTGCTAAATGTATGCACTAGAGCAAAAAGGGTCCTTAATATGACAGGTTAATACCATGGATTTTTATTTCATTTGCTACTGAAACAGCTAATCAGAGAGAATTGGATCGATGGAAGCAGAGGTAAAATTGGGTAGTTGTTAAGAGACAAAGGATATTGCTTGTCAGCCTTCCATGGTTTTAATTTTATGCTAGTAAAGTGCTATAGAATTGACCAAAAGTCAGCCCCCTGGGAAGATTTGCCCTCACCGCCCTCACGCGTAACTGGACTGTCTGGAAGCTTTCTATACAAAGATGCAAAATGAGCCGTTTCCACCCAGCCAGAGGCTCAGGCCCTGCCTCTCTCCCACCCAACGCAAACAAAATTATATTAAGGCAAAAGCTAGAAAAAAATCACACAGAGATCATGTTTAAGACTTCATACCAGCCTAAACACACAGCTTCCCTTCGGCTCTGGGTCAATGGACACCGTGATGTGAATGACTGTCGAAAAGAGAATGCTCTAAGCGAAGGTTTCATGAAATGTCTGCACAAGACAGCAACCGTGCCAGACAACCAGCTTAGTCCAGCATAGCTTTGCAGGAAATGGTCCTTCTATTTATTTATTTTTAACAGATATAGCTCTTAGGCCAACCCTGCTTCCTTGGACCAGATTTCCATAATGACCTTTTCTTTTCTTTAGTCCATAACATGCACATCTCAGTGAAACTCTGTTTGATGAATAACGGTGCCTTCTATTGGTAAAACCTCTCAATGGTATCTGAGATCTTAGGTAAAGGTGCCATTGTGTTTATACCAGATTGCTCTGCTTTTCCTCTTAAGGAGAAACACTTGATAAGAGGTAGGTCAAACACAACTTTCAGGGGTGGGGGTGGCTTCCATAGGTAAATGTGGAATTTGAAACTCCCACAACCACATCAAACTTACAATTAAGCTATGAAAAAAAAATATCACTGAAAATCTCCCAAAATCTAGCTGAACAGAAGTTCCATAACTAAAGATATGAAGAAAAGGCCCCACTGAGACTGGTAGGAAGGGCAGAGACACAAAACAGGGCAACCCTAAACAAATATGTAGGGAATAAAAATTGAGAGGTTGGCTCAGCTTCACAGGTCTTCCCTGAAGAGTGAGGGGGCCATAGCACCACTGAAACCCAAGGTTCCACTGCCAGGAAGAGGAGTCTCCATAACTTCTGTCTGTGAAAACCAGCAAGGGTTGTGGCTGAGGGAAATGGAGGGAAACTGGAGCATCAGGCATTCCTCCTAGGGGCCCATGCATGGACTTACTCAGACCCACAGGCTCAGAACTCCAGCCCTGGGACAGCAGCTCAAAATGTGTCAGAGACATATGGGGATGAACTGAATTGTTAGGTTTCAGGAAGAGGGCTGAAGGGACAGCTTTCTCCCAGATACAAGTGCTGGCAGAGACCCTTATTTCTTTGCTGAGCCCTCCCCTCACAGAGCCTGCAGATGAGTGACACACATGAGTCTCCATCACTCTGGCTAACACTCATTGCCCCACCCTTTCAGGATTCCCTGAGACCCACACCGACCCAACCTGCAAGCCCACCAAAGCCATTTCCAGTGGTTTTTCCATACAAACTACCCATCCTGGCTTATGCTGTAGACTTTCCTAAAATCTCTCAAAGGTTCAGAAATGATGAACAAGCAGAATCTGGCTTTGGTGTTCCCCATACATCTTGCTAAGTGGCCCTAATCCTGGCATTAGCTGAAACTGGCCTTGGTTCCCAGCTTGGCCTGTCCTGGACACTTCCAAGTTCAGCACATGTAGCAGCCATCTGTAGATCATCACTTCACAGAGCATGCTGGGTGTCCCCAGGCAGGCCATAGGTGGATGATGACCTTGGCCTGCACCTCCTGGGAAATCTCAGCATCAGCAAACCTGCTGGACAGTTTCAGGATACACCAAAGAACCACCAACTATCTCCATCATTGACACACTCAAGGGGAAGAACCAGTAGGCACCAGATCCCAGCTAAAACAAGTCCTGCTCCCTGGAGTCAGCTTCTGCATAGTAGATTCTCTGCTCTGGGTACTGCTAAGACTCACAGCCAATCAATATGGGGGTAATCCCTTCCACTGACAGCAATCAAGGCTCATCTACAACAGGATGGTGCATTCTGTCCACACTGGGGGGGGGGCACACCTGAAGCACCCAGCAAAAGTGATGAGGGGAGCTGTGCCTCTGGACTCTACAGGGCACTGACTACATGAGGGCACTCTACCAAGACTAGGATATGTAGCAAACAAACACAAAGAGGCAGTCAAAATGAGGAGATAAGAAACATGTACCAAATGAAAGAACAGAGTAAAACTCCAGAAAAAGAACTCAACAAAATGGAGACGAGCAATCTACCAGATGCAAAGTTCAAAACACTGGCTATAAGGATGATTAATCATCTCAGGAAGAACTTCAGTGATGAATGGGAAACTTAAAAATGGAGGTACATACATAAAAAAATTAATCAGTACAAATGAAAGAGATGCTACCGAAATGAAGAACACATTACAGGGAATCAAAGGTAGAGTAGATGAAGCAGAGGGTCAAACCGGCAATTTATAAGATAAGAAAGAAGGAAATACCTAATCAGAACAGCAAAAAACAAAACAAATGAAAACAAAACAATAAAACACACAATGAAGATAGTTTTAGGAGCCTTTGGTACAACTTCAAGCGTACCAGCATTTGCACCATGGGGATCCTGGAAGGAGAAGAGAGAGAACTAGAAATTGGAAACCTACTTGGAAAAAAATCATGATTGCAAATTTCCCAAACCTGGCTAATGAAATAGACACTTACAAGTACAGGAAGCACAGATAACCCCAAAGATGAACCCGAAGAGGCCCACACCAAGACATATCATAATTAAAATGCCAAAGGTTAAAGAAAAAGAAAATATCTTAAAAATAGCAAGAGAAAAGCAGTTAGTTGCTTGCAAGGTAGCTCCCATAGGAAGGTCAGCTGATTTTTCAACAGAAACTTTGCAGGCCAAAAGGAATTGACATGAAATATTCAAACTGATGAAAGACAAGGACCTAAAACCAAGATTACTCTATCCAGCAATGCTATCACTTAGAATCAAAGGACAGATAAAGATCTTCCCAGATAAGAGAAAGTTAAAGGAGTTCATCATCCCCAAACCAGTATTATAAGAACCATTAAAGGGTTTTCTTTAACAAGAAGAAGCAAATAAACAAAAGACTAAAAACTATGCATAATGATATGGCAATAAATACACACATATCACCCATATGTGCATTGTAGTATTATTTACAATAGTCAACATATGGAAGCAACCTATGTGTCTATCAGTAGATTTCTGGATAAAGAAATGGTGCATATATGCAATGGCATATGACTCAGTCATAAAAGCAAATGAAATTGTGCTATTTGCAAAAACATGATCAAACATGGAGGGTATTGTATTGAGTAAAATAAATCAGACAGAAAAATAAAAATGACATATAATTTTACTTACATATGGAATCTAAAATACTAGACAAATGAACAAGCTGAATAGAAATAGACCCACAAAATGCAGAGAACATTTGGGCTTTTGCCAAATGAGAGGGGAGTGAGAGAAGCAGGTGATAAAGCTGAAGGGATAAGAAGTACAATTGGCATTACAGGAGAGCAATGGGTATGTGAAGTGCAGCACAGGGATCATGACCAATAATGCTGTGTTAACCATGTGTGGTGTCAGATAGGTACCAGACTGATCGGGTGATCACTTTGTAAGTTATATGAATGTCTAACCACTGGGTTGTACACCTAAAAATAATATAATATTTTAGATCAATTGTAATTGAAAAATAAAAAAAATATTGAAAAGAAAAAATAAATAAAAACAAAATTATATTTAGCCTTGCACTCAATGTAGATTTAAAAATAAATGGCTTATTGCAATAGGTAAGAAATGTTTCAGTATAATTAATAACGATTTCAAATCAGAAAAGAATAAGTCAAACTAAATATTGACAAATAGGCTCTGAAATCTGTTATAATTTTTCTCTTTACTTAAAATAAATTTTTGTCTAGCCTTGGCCACCTTCTCTAACACCACTATTCAAGTTCTAGTCTCGAAGTCCTAGAGTCCAAATCCACTGTTGCCTAAATGCCTTTAGGATACAACTATGACATGTTAACAAACACATTCTAGTTACCATATGGTAGAAGAAGGCTCAAGGGATAAGGTGTGAAAGAGACTAGAATCTATGTATGTGAACAAAGCAAGGTGTTAGAAGGGTCCAGAATAGTAGATAGATGGCCACAGATTAAAGGAAGGAGACATTTTCCATTAATTTGTTTACTGATAGCTCAGAGATTAATTCTCTTGCTTTCAAATTAAATCATGTGCTCTGCTTCCCTAGCCAAGCATCATGAAGGAACCACCTGAGGATGTGAGTGATGTTTTCAACAATAAATTGAAAATGGCCATTTACAAATGACCACTTTCAAACAGGGTATTTTTCTGTCAGTTAAGACAAAATAGTTTAGCTTTCTAAGAAGGTAACAAAAAGACAGAAAAATAAATACAGGAGATAGCAAATAATGGTAAGAAAATATTTCTATAAAAATAAATGTTTAAATGATTGATCAAAGGAGAAAGCTATTATATTTTCAGAAGAGGATACAAATAGATCACCTACAGATTCATTATGTAGAAACCTGATATTTAAAAGACTTTGAAATAATGTTTTCATTTATTCTTCCTAAAAGGTGCTGTGTGTGTATATTGTGACATTTGAAAACTGAACCCAGAACACACATGGTTGCTGCCCTTTGGTAAGTGTCCACTGCACGTCAGATATCATGTGAAGTGCTTTGTGAAAAATTAAATTCAAAATATTGTTTAGTGTTTGAGATGACTTAGGTCAGCAGTGAGAATAGCTGGGAAATGATGTTTGGAAGGTAAGCCTGTATCTAAAATCCGGTTACTGTGAAGTTACAGCTCTTCCTACTTGAACTTTCTTCTCGTTCAGCCCTTGCTATTGTCCCTCTGTTACTGACAGTTCTTCCATTTTCTCGGTCTTAATGGCACACGATCTGCAGCTGAGGAAATAGTCTTCAACTGAACTCCAGACCACACAGCTGAAATTTTTTATGGCTTCATTGGAGTATAATTGACAACATCAAGAATTTAAGTCCTGAATAAAAAAATAAAAGCTTACAAATAAACATATTTTCATTTCTCCTCTTCTACTTCTTTCTTTCTCCTTTTCTCAATAAATCTATACAGGCCTGTGGTGCCAATTCACATGATTGAAGTATTCATTTTGTCTCCCGGCAATCTACAACAATGAACACTTCCAAAGCTCAGCTTGTCTCTTTAATTTAAATAATACATGCTAGGAAATATATCTTATTTTGATACCCTTGAGTTAAAAATGTCTCTGGCAACAGAGATCTGTTTGGCCACTCTCAAATTTCCTCTCAAGACCTGCAATTCACTTAAGACTCTGAGAATAGCTTTATTCCCTTGAGCACAAGTAAAAGAATGTTAACAATTAAACCCCTCATTTATTTACTTATAATTATGCTAGTCTCTGCAGATTGCCTTCTTCTTAGCTGTTTAATATCTGTCTGACTCTAAAAGCATCATGTGCTTTTACAGGCCAAAGTGCTTTTTAAACTTTTGCAAACTGGATTTTAGTTGTTCTACTAGCAAGAACTTGTCCATTCAGAGAAAATCAATAGGACAAGAGTAACTGAACTAGCAGGGCTGTAGGTGATAACAAGAATGAAGTTTCAATTTGGCAAAGTCAAAATAGAGTTTCTGTCACTTTGTGCTCTGTATGTCTTTTGCTGTATTTCTTCAGATTTGTCCTTTTATATTAAAACCCTATACAGAGAAGGTGATTATACCTAAGAAATGAGTCAGCACTTATAAAATTGATTCATACAATCTCTAGAGAAAAAAAATCATTGTTAGCCAGTACTGGATTGAAATAACAAGGAAATTTTATTATAATGAGAGACTAAAATGAACCATTTGAAAGCTAAACAGAAATAGAAAAATTTCCTACATTTTTCTCATATACTTTATCTTTTTGATATATTCACAAAACTCATAATCTAAATCCCACTTCAAAAGTATACTTTGATTTTAAATATATCCCTGTTTCATTGTGTCCATCTGATACTTTTCTCCTACTTCTATTGTGCTTCTTATTTTCTCCTTCATTCCCTACCCGTTCCTCTTCTTTTTTTTCCTCACAAGGTTTAAAGATTGTCTAAGGGTGCACATCCATGTGTTTCTCTGTAAGTTGAGAGCATGCCTCTTCAGACATCAGTCTTTGGGAATTTCAGAATTCAGGATCAGACCAGAACCCAGAATTAGCTCTTAGGAGGATAAATCACTCTTGCACATTCTGGCATGCCCAGTTCCGCCAGACATCAGAGGCCTTACAACTAGACTGGAGGGACAGCTGTAATTCAACTCCCTGTGCAGAAGACTCAAAAATGTAGCTTCATTGCTGGAGCTTAGGAAAGGGCAGATTTCTCAAACAGGAGCTAACTCCCAAGGGCAAATGATTCAGAACCAAACAACAAAATCCAGGTAAAAATATGGCTTCTTTCCTTTACATCAGAAAGTGGATTTACCTTCAGGGCCCTGGGAAAGCAGTCAAACTAACCATTGTGATAGCAATTGTCTATGATGGCAACAATAGCAACCACTTGGTGTTTTTTTACATTTATTTTTCATTTGTTATTGCTTTCTTTCTTTTAGCAATGTAAGCATTCATCCATGGATAACTCTTTATTTATAATTTTTAATATTTTATCTTTTTATATCATGAATGTACTAGGCATTCTTAATAAAAAAAAAAGTTAGAGAATACCAATCAAAAGGAAACAAAACAAAAAACCTACAACCCGGATACAATGTGCTACCACATGAAGACAACCACTGTTAAAAATATTAATCAATATTTTGACTTACTACTTAATAAATTCTGGCTATTACTTTCCCAAACATCAAGCTCCTTAACTATTAGCTGACTTCTTCTCAGGTAAAAACTTCCTCTTATGTAAATTTCAAAAAAAGGAAGAAGATGAACAGAACAGGATAATCTATAACCTGTAGATAACCTCCATTAATCCCTATATAATAAAGAAAATAACTAAAGAAAACCTGCAGTTAGAGACAATGAAGGTTTTCAGCTTTATTTGTTAGTGAACCATAAGAGAACTAAAAGCAATGCAGATATATTGATTGAAAAGAAATACGGTTACCCACCCAATTTTCCATGTTGCCTTCAGCTGGGCTCAGCCTAATCACGTAGAAACGGCAGCAGCTAATAGTCAAGTGTACCTCAAAAGCATGTCTTTATCACTCCAGAGACATAAAACATCTCAATCATATGCGTGAAGAAGATGAGAAGGACAAATAACACTTCACAAGCCCTGCAGAGTATCTGGGCTTCCTCCTTTTCCCTGGCAAACAAAACAACCACTACAACACAATAGTTGTTGGCCCTCTGTTTGTGAGAGATCGACAGGGAAGAGGTCCGCTAATATGGTATGACAGTCACATTAGAGTATGTGACTCCTCTAATATATCTAATATAGCTCCTCTAACACCTCGGATATATCATAATCGTGTTCATAAGGTGTGTCCAATTGGGACTTCACATATTTATTTATATTTAGTGCTCTCTGCTTAAAATATCTAGTTCTTTCTCCATATCCACAAGGTCTCTGCTCAAATATCTTCCTCAGAATTCTTTGTTGAAGTTCACAGGATAAGTAAGCCATCACCACATGCCATTTACTATCACATCACTTGATTTGAAATATTTCGTAGTACTTATCTGGAATTTTCTCTTTCAATTAATTGTTTATTTATTTATCTCTCATCTTTATCCATAGAATATAAACCTAATGGAATCAAGGTACAATTCCATGATATTGAAATTGTATTACTAGACATACAACTCACATACTGCCTAGAACACAGTAGGTGTTTGATAAATGTGCAAATTAAAACTGTAAATGAAATAAACCAGAAACATTAGATGCATGTAAAATCTATAGTCTCACTATTTTGCATTCCTTTTCTCTTTTTTTCTCCACGCCATTCATTGAAATCCTCCACTGTGCTTGTAAATTTGTCTTTTTCTATTCATTCTTTCTCTGTTTAAATATTAAAGGTATTTTTATATGCATACAAATTAAAAATTGTTATGTCTTCTTTAACTCTTATGCTTTTTGTCCTAGATTCTTCTATTTTTACATATTGTATACAAATACCAGCTTTATTTTGTTTTGGGCTACATGGGTTCCAAGTTTTTGCTTTCAACAGTTCTATTTTGTGTGTGTTTCTTGTAAGTTTTACTTTCTTTTGCTATTTCTGTTACAACATTTTTGTAATTTATTGGAATTCTTATTACATTATGATTAGTGTAATCACTGAATTATTTGGGCTTAAATCAACTGTCTCAGTATATGTTGTATATTTGTTATACTTTTTCTATGTTTTTATTATCATTTATTGCTTTCTTTTTATCAATTTTACATTTTTATTATCTTCTGCCCTTCTCTATTTGTGAGGTACTTAACATTTTATTAATTTTAATAGTTTTTCTAAAGATTAAAACATACATTCTTGATTTACTAACAACTAATACAAATTAATGCATTTTCTATTTTCCAAGATAATGCAATAACCTTGTATTATCTTCAGCAATATTTCAGTTGCAAATGCAATAACCTTACATTATCTTCAGCAATACTTCAGTTGCATTAAAATCCCTTCCATCTTCAATGTTATTGCTATTCTGTGTTTTGATTATTTTGAAATTTTAATGTTCAAATTTCATTTTTATTATTGTATATTTGCCAATATTTTAACAATAAATTCAAATGGCTAATAATATCTCCATTGTTGATTACTGGTTCCTGAATCTTTTTCTTTATAAATTTACATATTTCTCTTTAAAATTTTCTTTTGTACAAGCCTATGGCTGACTTTTTTTTTAAAGTCTTTGTTTTGACAATTTTTAGAGTATTTTGCTTGGATTAGAATTGTAGCTTGGCAGTTATTTGCTTTTAGTACTTTAAAAATATAATTTAGTACTTTAAAAAATGTAATTTGCTCCTGCTTCCCTTGTTTCTGTTGAAAAATCAGCTGTCAGTTTTATTATAGCTTCAATGGCAGTAGATAGTATACGTGTTAAGGCATGTGTGTGTGTTATCTTCCATCTCAGCAGCTTTTAAGGCTTTACAATTTCTCTGCTTTTCAGCAGTTATATTTTATACCTACATATGATTTTAATTTTATTTATCTTAGTTAAGGCTTGTTGCAGTTTTTGAATCTTTGACTTGATTTGTTTCATTATTTTGATTCTGGGCTATTATCTCTGTGTACGTTACTCCTGTTAAGTGTCTGTATGTTTTACCTTGAGTCTCCAGTTACTCAAGTGATAGCACTTTGCTGTCTTTATAACTTGTATTCTTTTCTATATTTCCATTCTTGTTTTCTTTCTTCGTTTCTGTCTGGATAATTATTTCTGATTAGTTTTCTAATTTGCCAGTTATCTCTTCAAGTGGGCTTAATCTATTTTAAAATACTCATGCTTTGTGAGTATGTAAGTTTGTATATACAGATTTTAGTTCTAAAATTTTTCACTTGATTCTATTTTTCCATTACACTTCTCCTTCTCTGCTGAATTTCTTTCTCTCTAATTTACTTTTTAAAGAACATTTCCCAGTTATTTAAAATATGTAAGATCTTTATCTTACATATCTCCTTATTTTTCTTTTTACTATTTTTTCAGGTTCTTGTTCTTGCAAAGTCAATTTTTCTGTTGAATACTAGGAATTGAATTTTTCAAATGCATAGATAATCTGATGCTCTAAATACTTTTACCTTTCCCTAAAGGTAAATTATGCTTGCTTCAGGATCATGGGTACAGTTGATTCAAAGTTTGATTTCTATCTTTGTTAGGCTGGCCTATTTGTGATCTCTTACACTTATAGTGTGGAACCTAGAAAATCACAAGTCTGAACTGAAAGTCTGAGGTACTTAGGGGTTTAGTTCTTCCATGGAAGTTCCAGACTTCGGTTTTCAGTCCCACCAGTTTCAAGAGATAGTTAAAAATATAAATGAACCAAATAAAACTGATATTTTGTCCTGTATTTCTATTCATTTTCAAGGGGACAGTAAATCTAAATCGAGTTAATCCATCATTGTAGAAACAATTACATTTAAAAAAATCTATAAGACAGAAACTAGAATTTTCTAAAAATATGAGTAATTGTTAACAGTCTGGTTAGCTTGAATACACAGAATAAATTGTAGCTCTCTGTTACAGGTGATCTTGTGTATATGCTTTTGAAGGGGAAAAAACTCAATTTGTGAATAGTTTATAACTTATAAATTATTTTTCATGAGAAAAGATCTTAGTATAATAATTCTGTACATTTCTATAGTATGCGAAAAGTTTAACTAAATAAACATATATTCTATGTATGTATCCAGAGGCTATGTTTATTAGACTTTTCTGAATTTTTTCTTATTTAATTTTTATCACCAATCCAGTACACCAATACAGCCTCTACCTTAAATAGGGAGAATTCATATCCTGAGCAATATATCTGTTACATATCATCTAGGAATGAGCAGCCACAGGGGAAATAAGGGCTGGGCCCTGGCCATTACATCTGACAAAGAATGTCATACAGGAGGCTAGAAGCAAAAGAACGCATCTCACTAATTAAGTCACCAGTCCAGAGCTCAGTTTGATAAGATTGCCAGGTGTTCTAAACATCACAAGCAGGAATAGCAGAAGAAAGGGGAATAGTCCTTGAGATTCTATGCTGTGAAAGGGAGCCTCTGTAACAATTTTACTAAGACAAAGAGCCTTTAGTAACTGAAAAATAAAGCCTTTGTAGCTATACATTATTCCCAAGATTTAGAAGGGGCAAAAAGAGGGGTAACTCTAGAAGTCAGCTGAAGTATATATCCCCAGAACCCCAATAGTCAGCACACTTAGATTAGCTAAGTACCCACTTGTAGCCTTGGCTGAAGTACATAGAACAAATTCACTAACAAACTTACTAACAACTCTCTTTCCTCTATAAGTGGGGCATTTATACTTGCCGGGTGCCTGCTTGCAGCTCCATGCTATGCTTGTATGTGTTTCATAAATAAACCTGCAATCTCATTTCCACTGTAGGTGTTTGTCTCTTGCTTGAATTCATGTCTTGGGAGCGAAACAAGAACCCATGCAGGGGATGGAGCCTCTTGACTCGGGTCTCTCTCCCCATTTCTGCAACATACCTATGTTTGCAGAGTTCTGTTTGTGATGCTATTCAATGAATTAAGTGTTTATGGCTTAGTAGAAAAAATCAATTCTTGCATCAAACAAAAATTGTTAACATATTTATTAATTAAAATATACTCAAATGTATTTTGCAAAATGGCTTAAATTGAAGTAGTATGTCAGTGGAAATCTTTGGAGTGTGAAAGGGTAATCAGACTAGAAGTATTTAGAAAATACTTGGCCCTAAAACCATTTACCCTTTCAAAGTTCTCTTTCATATTTGTGTCTTGTTTCCTATCTTTTCCTTTTTCACTGTATTCAAAGATCAGGGCTAAAAGTTATTCAAGGACCACTTGTTTTAGACTTTCACAGCATTTGTAAATAGCTGAGAAAGCAAAATAAAAAACTTTATATACCTTTCAGCTTATCAAATGTAAAGTGAAGCATGAAACAAAAGTTGCGTTCCTCTTTTATTTTTGGTTTCTTTCTATCTTTTCACACTCAAAAAACAATAATATGGCTGGAAAGCTATTCTTGAAACTTATGTTCTACATTTTTTAAATAACCATTCTACTATGAGTAGGAAAGCAATGCTTTTTATCTTAACTAATGTATGACATAAAATTTCCAGTTGAGTCATGGCAAGTGAAAAAGGGAATGAGAAAAATGAGCCAGTGCTGAATGCAAAATAAGGAGGAAATTGTTTCCCTGGCAACATCAAACTTTGGAAGTTTCACAACTGGGTACAAAGTATCTGATTAAAATTTATTGCAAGACAAGAAATTTCTGCAAATTTAAAGGTATCGGTAATATGCATTGCATATCTAAATGTGATTGCTAAAAATTAATATTTAGAATTTACCTAATTGATATTATTTTTTGTGTTTTCATATAGAAGTAACATTTGGGGGCCATGTTAATCAAAAAAGTTTAAGGTATGCAGAAATTATTTATGCTTGATTTCTGACTTCAGAATCAAAATTCAATGGCAAAAGTTACAAAGTGCATATCTAAGAAAGAAACTTGCAGACATCTGTTAGCAGCCTCCTGATAGCTCTTTAAATCCATTTCTTCTGAGAAAGATAACATTGAGTCATCTTCATTATCAAACACCAAAAAACAGATAATTACTTACATGTCATCTTTCCATACATTTAAAAATAATCCATCTCAAGCAATCAGTGTTCAAAGCCAAAATGGGGTTGCAGATGATCATGATGAAAAACTATTCCTTAAACTTTAGATAAATAGAGCTGACTGGTCACTCTGATGGGCATACTCTAGTACACATACTACAACCTGGTATCCCAACATCTCAGGCAGTGTCCTCCATACCATGTGCTACAGGGACACAGAGAATGAGGAGTTGCTGAATCTCAAAAATATTGCCATTTCTGGGAGAAAATTTGAAAAGTCTTTGGCTAAAATGAAATATCAACCACATTTTAAAAATCCTGTTTTACCTGCCTAGTTGTACACAAAATAATGCACATTCTCACAATATAATTTTATAAAGATAATCCTGTGTTCTAAGATTAATTTGATTAGCACCAACACAGAAATAAACTACATCCTTCCATTCCCATTATTTTACCTTACTGTGGATAATCAGGGAAGCGGAGCATGAGCTTTAATTTATTTTTATCTCTGATCACCAATAAGTTTTCTGAAAACTCAGCAGGACTAAGATATTAAATCCCAAGGCAAAAAATGAAGTGATATTTCTATAAGGAAATTGAAGTTAAAGGAACTATTTTAGTTTTCTCATGTACAAAGTACAGTTGGAGATTTTTGTTGAAAACATGTAGAAAGGCAGAAAATATTTCTATTAATTTTGTCCTTAGTTTCAACTAATATTTAAAAAGTTAAATACAAGAAAATATATGCCTATATTTGATTTTTAATTTTGGATCTCCAGGAAAAAATGTATGCAAAGTCAAAATTTTAGCAAAGGATCTGGTGTTGCTTAATTTAGATATTTGATTTACCTCTAATAATGATGAATAATTTCAAATGAGTAAAAAGCTGAAAATAAAATTAAAATGTTCTACAAACAGTATATAAATATCCACATTTGCTTTCATTACTTCTATATCTGGTAAATTGTATTTAAAACACCACAGGTGAAGAGACAATAGAATTTCTAATTCCAACTCGTCCATAATATATTTTGGCGAATAAAATGTCCATGCTGTTAGCCCTGAAGTTCCACTTTAATTTTTAGTTTATTTAAATTTCCATGTAACTATTGTTTTGAAAGAGAAAAGCCCTGTACTTGCTAATAATGTGAACTTTTTCCATTTCATAAAATTAATGCAGGGCACAAATCATTATTACCATTGTTACTTACCTTGCAGTTTCAAATCTGTTGAGTTTTAGAAATTACTATGATTGCGCACATTTTCAGTAATTTTCAGCATGATATTTAACTCATTTAATTAAATCATTATTGAAGGACTACTATGGCCTTAATAGTTGAGTGATTACTTAAAAGCTGAAAAAGAAGTCTAGCACAATGACAGTGCTCCCATAGAATTATTTTTGAACTGAATACTATCAATTCTGAGGTGTGTATATTTCCCCCATTTATCACATGAGATCAATAGCAATTCAAAGTAATAATTAAAATAGAGTCCTTATTTTATGCCGGTCATTTTCTGATTCACATATATTAACCCATTCCATCCTCACAATGACCTTGTATAGTGAGCCATATTATGCACACATTTTGCAGATGAGGAAAGTTAGGCAATGAAAAGTTCAGTGTCTTTCCCAAGGTCTGATTTTCAGGGTGTGATGCACCCAAAAAGCATGGCTCCAGAAACTGTGTTCTTATTCATTATACTCCACTGTCTATTCTGAAATGAGATATTTCTGACCATGAGGTAATGATTTTATTACCTGGAAAAACCCACATATGACATAAATCAGTGATGTATTATATAATAGTTGGTTTATTAGCTATAGAGAAATATGATATGCTCTACCATAGTTTTTAAAAGTAGTTAAAACTGAATTTATGTTTATCTATTGAACCAAAATTTTGGAAAATTATGTGAATCATCCCAGAATAGCTTATAGAACTGAATACATGTTCTGCTGATATTAATGTTTAATATTTATCATATAAGTAGGTAAGAAACAATCATGGTAATTATATAATAGCACATATAAAAATACTAAAGGGAAAGTTTCATAGTGCTAAAATTTTGAAAAGAAAGTGATAATAAGTTAGACATTTTTTAATAGAAAAATGTTTAGACGTAATACTTGAACTGGATGTTAAAAACTTTTTTGATTCGAATAAACAAACAGGATAGGAGAAGGTATTCAGTGAAAGGAGAATGCGTAAGAAAAGGTTCAGAAGTAAAATCACATATTCAAGGTAAAATAAAAATTTCAATTTAAGCAAAGTAAAGAAGTCCCATGACAGACAAAAACTAGAACATGCAGCCATGCACCACATAACAACTTTTTTTGTCAAGGACCACATATACCGCAGTGGTCCTGTTATTAGATTAGAATGAAGCCAAAACATTCCTATCACCAAGTGATGGAACTAACAGTGCATCATTCACGTTTGTGGTGGTGCTGGTATAAACCAACCTACTGTACCCATGCTATAAAAGTATACCACATACAGTTACATATAACGTGTAACACTTGATCATGATAATTACTAAGTTACTCATTTGTATTTTTTACTATTCTAAACTTTCTATTTTTAAGAGTGTACTCTTTCCGCTTATAAAAACTTGCAGTAAAACAGTATGCTGGTTTCTGCTGGCTGCAGCCTCATACACCTCTTGTTCACCTCTGTCTTTTGATTGTATCATTTACCCTTGTGCTAATTTCATCTTGTTTTGTACAGGAACATGTTATACAGGTTTACATCCTAGGAGCAGTAAGCTGTACCATATTGCACAGGTATGTAGTAGGCTATACCACCTAGGTCTGTGTAAGTGGACTCCATGGTGCTCACACAATGACTAAGTCATCTAATGATGCATTTCTCAGAATGTGCTTTGCCATTAATGGTGTGTGACTGTCTGTGCAGTCAGGGGTAAAGCCAGGAGAATCACCAAAAATCAGTTAAGGTGTTAAGTCTTTGACAAAGACTTGGTCAAAGAAAAAAGGGACCTATGTGGGGTTTGATTTGAAGTATGGGTAATTCAGACAGAGATTCATAACCCAGGGAGGTAAAATTCAGTGAGTGATAAGCTGATGGAAACCTGCATAGAGTTGGTAACTGGGTTGGCACAAGAGAAGTGAAAGATTTAAAAAAAATAAATAAATGAAAATTTAGAAAGCTGCCTGTCCTTGATGCCAGAGTAGTTGCAAAGAGAGAAAGAGGAAATGAGAACCAAAAGCAGTTCAGTCAGGAATCAAGAATGTGAAGTCATAAAAAGTAAGAGATTCCTTGGGTTGAAGCCTCAATCATTCTATTAATTAGTGGATTTTTAGTATGTTCTTATTCTCAATGCTTCAGTTGTAAAATAGGAGCAAAAATGATATGTATTTTATCCAATTGTTACCAAGACTAAGTGAGATAATACATGTTAACATGGTATAATGTTATGTTATATGTTATATTCATATATAATTAACATGAATAATATTCTTAACATGGTATCTGACAGGAAAGAACTTATAATAAAAAATTTTAATACTGTTCCACTGATTCAGGCCTCTGTGACTCAAAAAAGAATTGACAGGTAAAGGGACCTCTGAATGAAAACTGATTTGGAGAAAATATATTCCAAACATAGTTATGTTTAAATAATTAGCGAGGACCTTGGAAACTAGGTCGAGTTAGGAACAAAAAATAAGAAGACACCTTTCTATCAATTTTTTTGAGTTGAGCTGAAAAGTGGTGCTTCATCTGTTCCCATGAAGCTTCGGGACACACTAAGTCATTTAAACAGAATTTAAAAAATTAAAATTCTGTAAGCCAAATGGGTCTCTGCCCAGGTGGTTTTTTGAAGAGACTAATAACTAACAATGATATGTAATTTGGATAGAGGATGAATGATCTTAGAAACTAAGGGGATTTCAGAAAATTTACGTCAATAAAATGTAGGAGACAAAAATTATAGGAAACATTCACTAGGGGAGCAGAGACAATATCTTGCCCTTGTCACAACTAGACATCCAACGGGAGCCCTGCACTAAACAAGCAGGTTTTGGAAAAATATTATGAGTTAATAAAAGTTTGGCTGCCATTTTATTATGATCTTACTCATGGTTGCCCATCTTGTAAGAGGTGGCATGAGGAGACGACTCTTCTTCATCTGATTGTAAAGTCTATTTTGTCTTTCCACATGTTAGTTACTGAATCCAATGTTTGGTGAGAGTCTAGTGCTTTTAATGATCTACAGGAGAGAGAATATGATTGGTTGATGAGGCTAATTATCAGGTTTATTTACTAGCTAGTTATGTTCTTTGGTTTTGAGAACTAATATCATTTTATGAAAAATTACTATTTCTAAAGACCATAAATTATGCTATAAAAATGATGTTATATTTTAAAATCTAAAGCTTCCATAGAAGAATTTTACCTTGATCTAATCTGTACTTTCCCCTAACCTCTTACTTTTATACAACTAATTTAAAACATTTTTGGAAGATAGAGGATATATTTTGGCCTACTTGAAGTTCAGAGGTACTTTCTGTCAGTTTCAAGTTAAATAAAACTGGCAGCACTACCAACCACTTCCAGTTTGGTGCTACCCGATGAATGAGTTTTTGCTCAAAGAAATTCAATAATTTCTGTAAATAAATAAATAAAACTACCTGTTTGAAACTCCTTCTTGGTGAAACAGTTTGCAAAGGTGTTGTGACTACAACTTTACTTATGTCCTTCCGGAAATTGAAGGCACCTTCTGAATAGTGTAAAACTTTATTGTTAAATGTTTTTGTTATTGTTAATTAAATATTGGTTGCCATCAGAATTTTCCAAGAGATTTTCAGAATTAATGGAGCTAAGTTTCAGGAGTTCAGTCTTAACCACCCATTAGACTGAAGGATATATCTAAGCTAACAATAGGTAAAGTAAGTTGTTTTATTTACTTGTATGTCTATCAGTTTTCTAAAATGAGCATATACAAATGGATGTGTATTATTAGTTATCAGGAACAACAGAGGTGTACGCTTTGGCTTCCCAGTAGGTTCCATATTTCTTCTGTGTCTAGAGTGATGTTAAAAGTGAACTACATGTTTGAAATACATCACTATATAAATCTCACTTCTCTAAAACAATGTTAGACATTTTTTTAATCTAAAGTCTTTGATATTAGCTTAATGACCCTTCATCTTCCATAAGTCAAAGCAAAAACCAAAATAGACATGACATGTAACTACATTTTGTATTTTGGATATTAGCCAACTATTAGGGTTTTGTTTTGTTTGTCAATTGCTGCCCCCCACCCCCAGTAACTCTATTCTTTCAATTAAACACAAATAATGATTGAATACGGATAGTATGATTCTCTTCTGAGGGTTTTAGTACCCTTATTGTTTTCTTTTAAATTATTTTATTGATACATACACTAAGCTCAAGGAATGACTTATCTTTGCACTCTCATCAATTTAAAAGCTACATTTGATTTCATTAATAGGGAGAGTTTATGGGAAAAGCTTTTATCAAAGGGTATTGGTTTAAGACAGCTAGCCTTTTGGGAGCAATGAGGTATTATAATTGGTCTAAGATCATGCTAGAGAGGGCAGATCACTTTATATTCTCCCTCAACTAATAAAGAAAGGTGAAGTTATTTCCTGACACAGCTCCTATTTCAATATTTTGGCTGGTATTACTGATTTCAAGAAGCTTTTTCCAGCATTGCTCGGGCACAGCAGATATAGTCATTGACAAGCACAGTGTAACTATAGAAAATACGCCAGTCTCTTCCTATCAGAACATCAGTTTACCATTAGTTTTCCACTCTTGATTAAATGATAAATTATGCATATCAAAATCATCATACTGTGATCTAAAAACAAGGCAGGCAATTGTGGTGTAGTGAGCAGGATAATTATTGTTCTGGGTGTAAGTGCAGCTGTAATCTAGCTCAGGTTTGACACAACAAAACAGTGCCAAAATTTTTTGTGTAGAGATCTTCAACTTTCACTGCACATTACAGTCACTAAAAGATCTTAAAGAACATAAAAAGAATCAGAATGCTGAAGATTGTGTCCCACAGCCAGAGTTCATCCTTCAATGCTTTTTAGGGTATTAAATATCCTAGCAATAGGCTTAATGCATTGTATGTGTGTATGCACATTTGCAAACAGGCAGAAGCTCATCTAATCCAAAGGTGAAAAATCAAGAACAAAGATTTAACTTAATCCATTTGATTTTTAATAACAAAAATGCTTGTTGAGTGATTTTGAAGCTATAGCTATTATATACTTCTTTAAGGGCATTTCCTTCTTTAATGAAGTTCATGTAATATTATCTAAAAATAAATGGAAGTAAAATCCTGTTCTAAATGTGACTCTTTTAAAAAATATAGACTCCTTATTCCCTACATTTCCAACAAAAAAGAGACTTCTAAGTGAAGTAGTAACTACATTTTTCAAATTATTACCCAAAACAAAAAAAATAAAAGTTTGACTTCTCTTGGGGTGGGGAACACACAATACAGTGTACAAATGGTGTGCTGTGTTCTTATACCACTGCAATCTGTATAACTTTGCTAATAGTGTCACCCCAATAAATTCAATAAAAAGGAAAAACATTTGGTTAATTGGTCATTATATAAATACTTGTATATTTTATTATTAATGTCCAATTAAAATTCTAAGTCTTCAGTATTAAATTTCATTGAACAGGAATTCTCAGTCTGCAACCTCTTCTATTTGCAATACAGTCAAGAAAATATATCCTAATACCTACACCATTACTGTGTTTGACAGATGAGGAGTAACAGCCCCACGGATCTTAAAAACTCACAATAGAAGGCCTAGTTGTTGTTGGTCTAGAAAATAAAATAAAAATCTTTGATTGATCAGACAACTAATTTAAAATACATAAACATGGGTCAAATCTAGAGATTTGTAGTCTCAGAAATTTTTTGAAAAAGTATTAGAGGAAAACTGACATGTAAGAAATGAGAGAGAATGGTTTTCTAATTTAAATTCTTGTGCCTTTGACTCTCTGGATATGCTTTCTAACTGGACACTTTTTTCCTTCCCTATACCCAACAGTGAGAATTTGCATAGGACATACATCTCAATCTGCCTATGGTGGTTCCATACTCTCTACAGAATTTGTGTGTAAATAATTGAAGTTGATCCATGAAGATAGATTAAGAATCATACTTTTGCAATTTTTACCAAGGAAGTAAAATTCAAGATCAGACATATAAACTGAATTAATGGGCCATTCACAAGCTATGAGAATCTCATCTCCAATCGGGAAGAAAGAACTAAACATAGACACATTCCATCTTCACCTGATAGATAAATTTAAGACCCTCTAGAGATGAAATCTCTTTGCCTCTTTGCTATCCATCTTTATCTTTTTGTCCTTTGCTTGTCTCCTAGATTCATTGCATCAATTACTATCAAGTTATTTTTTTTTAATTTATATTTTACACAGTCATAAATTTATAAGACTGGGCAAGACCTCCGGAGTTTCATTCTTATTTCTTTTTCTATCCCCCAAAAGGATGTTCTCCTCACTATTGTAAACTGCTAAAAATGTTGAGAAAATTTCTGCTCAGTGTTTCACGTTTATCAGCCCCAAATATTGTCGCCCCTTTTTTCTGCAGCCTTTAACAGAAAAATGTCATTCTCTTTAGACCTTAAGAACCTATTTTATACAAATTTATATTGTGCCACATGAATTCACAGGTTTACTCTGTCATTTCACTTTAAATCCATTATTTATTATCTTTATCTTTTTGAATATGTATTTGTTTTCTACTTCATTCTTAATCAGTTTGCCTTTAGACTTTTCCTCCTCACATTGCCCATCAATGAAAATTCAGAAGGCTCTCTCCTGTTGCTCTTTGAGTATCAATAAATTATACTTATCTCAGAAAAAAAAAGGATTTAAACTTGTTATATCTGTTATATAACTATCCCAAAATTCTATATTTTACACTTGGATCATATTGTCTTCACATATGTTACCTGTTCAATTCAATTAGTACTTATTAATTCCCTACTAACTGATGACATTGCACTATAGGTTAGGAGCATAAAACAATGAACCTTCAAAAAAGTCACAATCAAGGACCAAAATGTCAATATGCCAATAGATTTCATTTGACTTAAAATAGGTTTTTGTGAGTTTCCTGAACACACCAACACTGAATGGCTCCTTTCAGTGAACTAAACATGAATAGTTATTATCCTATACGCATTGCTCCTAGAGGGGGGAAAAATGGGAGCTGCTATTATGGATACCCTCACCACCCTTGCTGACACCCTTTTGAAGACCTGACCACACACATATTTAAAAGATATTTTACCATTTGTTCTAGTAGATAAGAACTTAAATTTACTTATAACAATTTCAAAATTATAGCTTTGGGGAAAGAGTAATATACTAAATCCAGGTTTATAAATAACCATAAAATTGAAAAAGTTGAAAAGTAAGAACAGACTTTTAATACCAAGTTATTGAGAAGTCCATTCAGTTTAAGGGGAAAGCAAAGCATTTCACTCGTGGATTGCTATCTTTTTTTTGAAGTTTTGCAGCATATTTTAGGTCTCTTTCTTCTTGGAAAGCTATTGTAAAATAGTTTTGTTATAAAATATTTGCATGTTATAGTTGGCCAAAGTAATAAAAATACTTAAATGCAGTTCAGTTATTTTTCAAATACACTATTCCTAATCTAATATTCCATAGATTACAAATAACAAATAACATGTGGTCAGCTAAAATTTCTACTGTTTATCATATTAAATGTGAATATCACAGTAAAGATGTGTCCTTATTTATATTACTAAAATTGTGCTTTGAATATACTTTGTTATTTCTGTGGTGTGAATTCTTTCACATTCCAGTGGATACTAATATTCTGTAGGAAATAAATAAATAAGCAGAACTTAATACACATGTAATAGTAAAATAAAATTGGGTTGGATAGATCATTTTCCAGAATAGAAAGTGAGGTAAAATGTTTACTTTTCTATCAAATAACTTATTTTTCTTAATTTTATATTTGTAAGACTTTTCTTTCTATTGTTATTTTCACTCATCATCCCAGTCATCACCATAAAAACACTAATTGTGCTACTTTTATGTGTCAGTCACTGTTCTCAGAGCTTCCACGCATTATATAATTTACTGTTCATACCTACATAAGGTAGCTATTATTATTATCCCCTTGGCACAGATTGGGAAAGCTAAAATATACACAGGTTTATACTTTCTCTTCCTTCCTACATCTTTATTTTTTGAAAATCCTCAAGCATCTTAGAATAGATGAATTTTCTCATGCTTTCCTTGAACAAAAAATTTATATAAAGTTGAAATGCTAAGTTGTTAATAAAATATGAACACTTACATATCCCTAACTCTTTAGTTTTAAATATGAACCTGGTCCCCACCCGAATAAGTTCAAGAACTCAGTGGTTTATCACAGTCATAAATAATTATACCATATCCTCTCTGACAAAAATTCATCCATGCTAATCAAATATATAACTATATCTGTGGTAACTCAAAGTATCAGTGTATTAACCTGTCATGATAAATTTAATTCCTGAAATACAATGATATTTGTGCTGACCAGTGTAAAAATGAAGATGAGGCTCATGTAAGGAAGGATTCATAAATTATATTCGTGTCTTATTAATATTAATTCCACTAGTCAGTCACCCTCTGAGATTCATTCTAGGCACCCAGCTACATTTTATTAAAAATATTTACTATTCAAAATCTCCTCTGGCTTCAACCTGCATCACATCCCTCTTAGCTTATTTCTTAAAGTGACTCTAATCCAGCAATTTTCAACCTTTTTCATCTCTTGGCACATATAAACTAATTACAAAAATTTTGTGACACACCAAAAAGTATATTTTTGTCAATCTGACAAAAAAACAGGTATACTTTTGATTCACTCACACCAGATGTTATTGATATATTGGCTGTTGGCTACTGTTATGTTGGCTGCAAATATCCCTGATGAACATAGATGCTAACATTCTCAACAAAATATTACCAAACCAAATAAATCAATACATCAAATAGATTGTACACCATGGTCATGTGGATTTATTCCAGGAATGCAAGGTTGGTACAATATTTTCAAATCAATAAATGTAATTTACCATAGAAACAAAATAAAGTATGAAAACCACATAATCATGTCAATAGAGGCAGAGAAAGTATCTGATAAAATCCAGCACCCATTTATGGTCAAAACTCTCAGCAGAGTGGGAATAGAGAGAACATACTTAATTATAATACAGGACATACATGACAAACCCATAGCCATAATGACAAAGTCCTAGCCATAATTGTTGGGGACCGCCCTGCCTGATCTCAGGAAGCCGTGACCCCTTGTGACTTAAGCTGAGTGAGAGACCTCCAGACCGGGAGCCACTAAGGAGACAAAACTTATTCCCCTGGCATGAATGCTATCTGTTCTGTGCCTGGCCTTTAATGCTTGATCAGTTAACCAATGACGGGTAACAATTCTCTAAGATGGAGAATGGACCTAAGACAGGTGCTGATCACATAAAGGCCTCTGGAATGAGACTCACGAGGCTGTGGAAATGAAGGGGCTGTGGGAAGGAAGGGGTGATCGATATCAGCCCCTGCCCCCTCTAAGCCTGAGTCTTTGTACTTAGATGTGAGAAATCCAAGTCTCCTGGCTGCCTCTGTCTCCTGCCCTTCTCAGGGTTAAGCAAATAGCCCAGGGTGCAGCTCAGACCAGAGACAGCGGACCCCCGGGGTAATCAGGCCTGGGACATAGAATATGCAAGATCCTGTGAGATCTGTTTGCTGGAGGATGTAATTAACTTGGAATTTGAAGGCACAAACAGGAAACCAAAACTAGCCCTTTCAGCCATGTAGTCCTTTCATATCATAAAACTCCAATCTCTGCTAGAATCAGAGCAGGAGTTCTGTTAGCATCTTTGTAAGTTACCTGTTCCCTTTGATCCTTTCTGCCAGACTGTGAATCCACTAACTGAGTCTACTTTTTCAATAAAAACCCACTGGGGTAAAGGTACAGGGTGCTCCCCACTAGAGAGGGTGGCCATGTTCTCTATTATCCCCACAGAATCTTGGAAGAATTCTGTGTATTACACGTGTTTAATGAACATCCGCAGCTGAGATGAATACCGCAGGATGGCTGGGGCGGTAATTCTTTCACAATAACAATCAGACAGGAAGAAGAAATAAAATGCAACCCAACTGCAAAGGAAGAAGTAAAACTGTCTTTATTGCAGATGACCAGATATTATACATAGAGGACCTTAAAGATTCCACCAAGAATCCACAAACTGGGAACTGATAATTCAGTAAAGTAGCAGGATATATAATTAATATCCAGAAATCAGTTGCATTTTCATATGCTAAAAATGAGCTATCAGAAAGGGAAATTAAGAAAATGATCACATTCACAATTACTTCCAAAAGAATAAAATATCTAGGAATAAATCTTATCATGGATGTAAAAACCTGTACTCAGAAAATTATAGGACACTGAAGAAAGAAAATGAAGAAGATACAAATAAATGGAAGCACATGTAATGTTCATGGGTAGGAAGAATTAAATGTAATTTTTTATACAGTTTTCCAGAGCCTCGGTATACAGATATTATTTATCCCTCCTTTGAGTTCTCTGAGGACAGCAGTTTTTACCTTCCTCATCACACTAGTATTCTGTCTTATACTTTAGATATTAGTGTAATTATTTAGATTTATAACCATCCACTAGATCATAATTTATAAAGACCAAGGATTATATCTTATTTATTTTTCCTTATATTATCAATTTATTAAATAAGTCTCTAATAAAAGCATATACCATTTTAAATTAAATACATGAAAATGAAGTAATTGGAGCCCCTACTTTTAGTTTTATTTCATCTTGAAATTTTATTTCTCTGACATTTCTCCAAAAAGTTTATACTGTTCTTCAGCATATTTGTTCACTAAGTCAACAATTTCAACTTATATTTGAAAACTGGAAGGCAACACTTTGAGTCCAAACAATATTTCATGGTCTTCAGTAAGATTTGATTCTAAGAAAATTGTCTGTCTTGCTATAAAGAAAAACTCATCATTTATTTAATTTTATACAGTTAAAGAATATTATCAGTAAATGATTCCTCTGTTTCCCTTTAAAACACCTAATGGCTTTTACTATGTTGAGGCATGCTTCCTCTACCTCCACTTTACTGGGTGATTTTACCATAAATGGGTGCTGTACATTACCAAATGCTTTTTCTGCATCTATTGATATGATCATGTGTTTTTTGTCTCTCATTTTGCTTATGTGATGTATTATGTTTATTGATTTGTGAATATTGTACCATCCTTGCATTCCTGGGATGAATCCCACTTGATCATGGTGTATGGCCTATTTAACGTATTTCTGGATGTAGTTTACAAATACTATGTTAAGGATTTTAGCACTTCTGTTCATCAGCAATATTAGCCTATAGATTTCTAAGTATCTATGAATAATAACTTTAAATGTAAGTGGATTAAATGCTCTGATTAAAAAAAAAACAGAGTAGCTGTGAACAGAACCCACACATAGGCTGCCTACAACAGACCCACCTCAGAACAAAAAACCTACACAACTGAAAGTGAAGAGTTGGAAAAAAATATTCTAAGCAAATGGACAGGAAAAAAAAAGCCAGGGTAGCAATACTTATATCAGACAAAATATACTTCAAAACAAAGGCCATAAAAAGAGACACAGGAGGACACTTCATAATACTCAAGGGAAGAATCCATCAAGAAGACAGAAACATTATAAATATATACATACCCAACATAGGAGCACCTGAACATATATGGAAAGTCTTGGAGGACTTCAAGAAAGATATAGACAGCGACACAATTATACTAGGGAATTTTAACCCCACTGTCAAAAATGGATAGATCTTCCAAACAAAATGTCAACAAGAATATTGTGGCATTGAACAATGCCCTAGATCAAATGGACTTAACTGACACATATATCAGAGATATACATATACATATATGGCCATATATATATGGCCTTTCCTCCCAAAAAAGCAAAATGTACATTCTTTTCAAATGTATATGGAACAGTTTCAAAGGTAGACCACATGATTAGACACAAAACAAGCCCCAACAAATTCAAGAAAATTGATAATATATCAAGCATTTTCTCTAAATCAAGGGACTGAAACTAGTAACCAACCTCAAGGAAAAACCTCAAAAATACTCAAACTCATGGAGATTGAAAAGCAAGCTATCAAACAATCAATGGGATGAGAATGAGATCATGGAAGAAATCACAAAGTTTCTGTAAAAAAATGACAATGAACTCACAACAACCCAAAACATATGGGACACAGGAAAGCAGTCCTGAGAGGGAAGTTCATAGTGATATAGGCCTACCTAAAAAAATAGAAACATTTCAAATAAACAGCCTAACCCAACATCTACAAGAACTGGAGGAACAACAAAAAATACAGCCCAGACAAAGCAGAAGGAAGGAAATAACCAAGATCAGAGCAGAATTAAATGACATACAGATTAAAAGAATATTTGTAAATCCAGGATCAGTAAATCCAGTAACTGGTTCATTGAAAACATAAATTAACAAGTTTTTAAGCACACTCCTCAAGAAAAAAGAGAGAGGACCCAAATAAACACAATCATAAATGAAAGAAGAGAGATTACAACTAATACCACAGAAATACAAAGGACTGTAAGAAATTACTATGAAGAACTATATGCCAAGAAATTTGAAAACTTAGGTGAAATGGAAAAATTTCCAGAAAAAGATAGTCTTCTAAAACTGAATGAAGAAGCAGAAAGCCTGAACAGACCAATAAGAGCTGATGAAATTGAAACAGTAATCAAAAAAATTCCAACAAGTACTTCCAGCCAAGATGGAGGCATAGGTAGACACACTGTGCCTCCGCACAAAACCAAGATAGGGTCAACAACAATTTAGAAACAGGATAACAACCAGAACTGACAGAAAATTGAACTGCATGGAAGTCAGAAAACCAAGGAGTTAAAATAGACATTCATCCAGACAGACCGGTAGGAGGGGCGGAGTTGGGCAGCCAGTCAGAGAGGGGTCTAGCCACAAAGAGCAGTGGAACCGGGCTCATAAGGCATCCCGGGCATGCAAGGCATCCCAGGCATGCTAGACTGGAGTGGCTGAACCCTGGGCATGCAGGCAGAGGCTGGCAGACCTCAGGTGCCGGTGGCAACCAGCAGACCCCACAAGGAGGCAATTGTGAAGCGAGGCACTGTGTGCAACACAGGGTCCCAGCACCCAGAAATAGAGCCTCAAAACACTGATTGAAAACAACTGTGGGGGTTGAGGTACAGGGAGAGACTTCCAGCCAAACAAGAGAGTTTGTTGGAGAGACCCACAGGGTCCTAGAATGTGCAAAAGCCCACCCACATGGGAATTAGCACCAGAAAGGCCCAGTTTGCTCAGGGAAACTGGTGGAAGGGACTGAAATCTGGAGAATGGAGCAAACACCATTGTTCCCTCTCAGACCCCAACCCCACAAACAGCATCACAACTCAGTGACTGGGCTTCCCTACCCTCGTGAACACCTAAAGCTCCGCCCCTCATATGTAACAGGCACGTCAAGACAAAAAAAAAAAAAAAAAGGAAGGAAAGAAAGAAAGAAAGAAAAAGAAAAGGTCCAAACAGAAGAACAGATCAAAACTCCAGAGCAAATACAACTAAGCGACCAAGAGATAGCCAACATATCAGATGCACAGTTCAAAGTACTGGTGATCAGGATGCTCACAGAATTGGTTAAACTTGGTTGCAAATTAGATGAAGAAATGAAGGCTACTCTAAGGAAAATGAAGGAAAATGCACAGGGAACCAATAGTGATGGGAAGAAAACTGGGACTCAAATCAATGGAGTGAACCAGAAAGAAGAAAGAAACAACCAAACAGAATTCCAAATGAAGAATGAAGAAGAATTCTTATTTCTTCCAAGAATGAAGAAATAATTCCAAAAAATGAGGAGAGCCTTAGGAACCTCCAGGACATCTTTAAACATTCCAACATCCAAATTATAGGGGTACCAGAAGGGGAAGATGAAGACCAGCAAGTGGAAAACTTATTTGAACAAATAATAAAGGAGAACTTCCCCAATCTGGCAAAGGAAATAGACTTCCAGGAAGTTCAGAGAGAACCAAAGAAGTTGGACCCAAGGACGAACACACCAAGGCACATCATAATTACATTAGCCAAGGCAAAAATGAAGGAGAGAATCCTAGAAGCAACAAGAGATAATGGGACAGTCACCTACAAAGGAGTTCCATCAGACTGTCAGCTGATTTCTCAAGATAACTTACAGGCAAGAGGGGGCTGGAAATAAGTATTCCAAGTCATGAAAGGCAAGGACCTACATCCAAGATTACTCTATCCAGCAAAGCTTTCATTTAGAATGGAAGGGCAGATAAAGTGCTTCTCAGATAAGGTCAAGTTAAAGGAGTTCATCATCAACAAGCCCTTATTTTATAAAATGTTAAAGGGACTCATCTAAGAAAAAGAAGATACAAAACATGTATAGTAAAATGACAGCAAAACTCACAATTATTAACAACCACACCTAAAACAAAAAGAAACTAAGCAAACAACTAGAACAGGAACAGAACCACAGAAATGGAGATCACATGGAAGTTTAGCAACAGGGGAGTGGGAGGAGGAGAGAGGGGGAAAAGGTACAGAGAATAAGCAGCATGGATGGTAAGTAGAAAATAGACTTGGGGAGGGCAAGAATAGTATGGGAAATGTAGAAGCTGAAGAACTTATGAGACATGGACATGAACTAAAGGGGGAATGTGGGTGGAAGAGGGTGTGCAGGGTGGAGGGGAATGAAGGGGGGGTAATGGGACAACTGTAATAGCATAATCAATAAAATGTATTTTTTTTTTTTAAATCCCAACACACAAAAAACTCTGGACTGAACAGTTTCACATAAGAATTTTACAAAGCATTTAAGGAAGAGCTAACCCTGAGCCTTCACAGACTGTTTCAAAAAATCCAAGAAGAGACAAAACTCCTAAACTCTTTTCATGAAGCCAGCATCATCCTAATCCCAAAACCAAGTAAAGAGACAAAATGGAACAACAAAGACTGAACATGGACAATCTTTGAATATTTTTTAAGTGATGAAAGCTTACTGTACACAAACAGGGAATTTTAACATATCAGCTGATTTTTTAAAATGTCAAAACAATAAGAACATCCTGTGTTATAAGCACATAGGGAAAAAATCATCTTGATCAGCTAATTTGTTTCTACTCTCTTAAACCAAGGAGATATTTTCCTCCTAGAAGAACCCTGGTTGTATGTGTTGAAAATTCTTCATAAGTCATCCTCTATGATACGCCTTATTAGGTCAAATGTGTTTTCTCTCTATACTAAAGTAAGGTTTGGAGCTTATACTTTGTTTCCTCCTCTTTTAGAAATGATAGTTTAGGCAATACATGCATGCTTAATTTTGTTGATTTTATTTTTCAGTTTGCTTTCGACATAATCAGATACAGATTTATAGATTTTTAAAAAATATTTTTGACTCAAAGCTAAAATTGTAAAGTACTGAAGGTCAAGATAAGTTAGGAAATAGTGCTAGATCTCATAGTATCTAGAAACTTTTTTTTTCTCACTTTACTAGTGCTTCAAAGTGTGCAATGCTCAATTGACATGAACACCGGCCCGCAGTGTCTGCATCATTATGGATGAGATGAGATAAATTCACATGGACTGCCAAGTCCTGTGGAGGAAAACAGACAGCACATCTGCTCTCTCAAGGGGAGAGCACCTTGGAGCGGCCTGTCCACTCTCTCAAAAGGAGAACACCCTGACCCTTGCCTTGACAAGCTTTTATTGGCTTTCTAACAGCATACATCAACGAAGGTTTTCATTCATTATACTTAGGTTTGCTTTAGGTAATTACTTTTTACAGGTATTAATGGAAGAGATGTTACTGATTACTTCTTACAGATTAACAAGGAAAAAATGTTGCAAAACCAAGAAAATGACAAAAGTAACATGTCTGGTTACACTTCAGTGCTTGGGAGAATTAGCACAGACTTCAGGAAGTTACTTTAAAGATATGCAGTGAGGGCTTACTGCCTGACTCAGGATGAGAGAGTTTTAGCAAGAGCAAGTCACAAAGCAGCCTAGGTATAATGCAGACCTGATTTCCCACAGGAGAACATCTTCATGGGTGTGGTCCCATGTGCCCACTTGCTCCCCATTGGTTTTCCAAGTGGGTGCTGAGCTATATTTCCATGTCTCGCAAAGCAGTTCCCTACACACAACTGCAAGAATTAAACTCAGCAGAATATAGATAGCACTATGACTTATATAGAGATATTTTATATGTACAATGTTATTAACGTATATTATTAACCAATATAATATCATATGTATACATCAAGTTTACTTTTCCGTTAAACTCAGGACCTTATAAAGTCAAGTAAAATATTATTGAAAACTTGGGAAGTTGCACTAACAAATAAAGAGTTTATGAATATATATAGTTACATATAATGCATGTTTAGATATATAAAACATATAGTCCATATTAATATATTAATGTATAGTCCAGTGAAAGAGCATGAACCAGGAATCACAAAACTGTCTTTAATTGCTTCTCTGGCATAACTAGCAGCATAAGCTCACTCACATCATTTCCTCCATGATCAAATACATACAAAAATTCAGATTTTTATGAGGTTTAATTGAGAATTTAAATCTAAAAACTTCTTTTAAAATAAGCCCTTGTACTTCAGAAATTCAGGTGGAGAGAGCAAGCTGAATTACAGACTAGAGGAGAAGCAAATTAAGCAGCTGGCAGGAAGTAGATGTATAGAACATTCACGAACATCTCCAGTAAATAATTATCTTCTCACACAACTAAATTACAACATGGTATTTTTAAATAAATCTTCCCTGTGCCTAGGCTTTTTTTGGAGGATAGTCAATGAAGACTGATTACAGCATGTAAAAATAATAACAATGATGCAAATGAAGCTCATGTAGGGACTAAAACCCCTAACAAGGTGATGGGGAGAAAGTGACTATTGGGAATGCTGAGGAAGTCCTTTAAGTTCTGAAAGCATTCCTTAAAATTCCTAAAATTTACCTTTTCTTTAAATATTCAAGACCATATAAAGCGAAGTAAGCTATGATTGAAAAAATGTAAAATTGCTTCAATAAATAAAGAGTTTATGAAAAATGTGTAAGTGGCAGATTCAAACAATCTATAGCTACAGTTATACCATGAATCTCAAGTTAATTCCTACTATCTTTTAAAAATGTATAGTTTATTTTTTAATTTTATTTCTTCCATTACCATTGATTCCCCTTATACCCTCTTCCAAAGCCAGCCACCTCCCTCACCCCTGAAATCACCACACTGTTGCACATGCCCATTAGTTCTTTTCCTTTCTTGCTGGATCCTACCAGAGAAAGCCCACTATCTTTTAAAAATATTTCTGAAGCAAGACATGACCACGGTTATCTCTGTCCCAATCCCAGCCTAAAAATTTTCCTCCTCTTGTCATTCTGATCTCTCCTTGGAAGTATAAATTATTTCTGATTATTGTTTCACTTCTGTATCCATACCGATATTTTTATTTCTGACTGGAATTAATCAAAAGTTAATATTTTAAGTGTAAAGTCTTTCTGCATCATCTCAGCATAGATCAATATGCATTTCTTCTATTACTCAATGACTTTATGGTTTCGTCTGTTCTAAGTTGTTATTACACCAATATCCAGGGGGAAAAAAAGAATTTCAAGATTGGAAGTGAATGATCCTTTTAAATGTGAGCATACTGGTCAATTGTTCTTGTCTGTGAATCGCATCAGAGGAAGCCTGTTAGAAACACTCTGGCTTAGACAGAACACAAATACCTTTTGAAATTAATGTTTTCTATAACACTGTCCTCCATTACTGACCTACCAAGTACTTCCCCTGACATGCTTTGCTTATCTCCCATTAGAAACTCCCTTAGGCTATGGCACACACAAGATCCAAACTAAATAATCTGCAAGATGACAGTGTTTTTCTATGGTTTATTGTTTCATGCACACTAGGTAAATGTACTAAATAGAGTGGTGCTGTGGAGCCCTATTTTGTGTATAAACAGTTGTATGGGATCTCTTGGCAGTGACAGAGATAAAAATAAAAGATTTTGTGAAATTCACTTGCATGTTTAGAAACACCATTTTGACATATGTGTAAAAGCAAAATGGAGCTAAATAGAAAAAAAGGACACAATCCACAGAATATTATGATGGAGAAAACCAAGGGATTATAAATTCTAGATATTTTTCTTCAGAAATATATGTGATTTTATAAATGCATTTTATAAATTTATTTTATAGGTTAATTTTCATTGTGATTGCCTTGCCATTCTTGAGAACTATTTGAAAGACTATTTTCTACACATTTTTTTAAGCAAAACACACATCTTTCTCTTAACATGCCTCCTTTTAACATGCTTTTAGAGTGTATGATCAAATATCATATTCAGATAGAATTTTTAATTTGAATTTAGAAGTGACCATGTAGTAAGTAAGAGCTGAGATGAAGTCATGAGAAACAGGATACTGCTGCTGAGTTTAGATGCCCCACAATGGGTCCGAAGTGACAGCATCAAAGAGAATATTTGCAGTGTTATAAAACATGGAAAATGATCAGTACTTCACATGACGTGCAAAAAAAATGATCTTTAAAAAATGAATTGCTGAGTTGTATCTGTTCTGTGGTGCTTTAGATCTTCATTTGAAGTTGCTGTTTCAAACGGATCCCTGGCCACCTTTTCCTCCGCACATTGCTAAAGACTACTTTGGTGCTTTTCCACGTGTCGTGCTTGGCTTTCAGCTTTGAATTCAGTTTTGAACATATGCATTCACTAACTTGAAAAATGTCTAAGGGGGGCATTTAAATTCAAATTAGTGTAATGGGTTATTCAGAGCAAAACTATAATTGTATTTTTTAGACTCCTTTCTTTTGGCATCTCAGGAAAATCCACGTCTTTCATACAATCCACAGACTGCAAGGAAGAACGGTACGCCTTCTCCACACTTGATCACCTTCTATATGATGGAAAGCCTCATTTTCTAAAAGAAATATCAGAAAAGTGAAGAAAAGTACTTTGTATGTTATTGTGTCATTTTGCCAAAGAACAAAAAGAATGGTTTAATACTTCCTCTAATTCCACTTTCTGCTTCCACATGCAAAGTTGCACAAGTTCAAGATTAACAGATCCTAACTGAAATGCTAAAAGACAAATATATGGTGTAATTATCCAGTTTAAAGTTTAACACTATAAAGATATTTTAATGTGAAAAAATCTGTTCAGTCTTCTAAACACATGTCGTATTATAAGAAAAAAATAAGCACTGATTTTTCTGGATATTTTCAGTGTCTAAAAAATATGATCTTTTATTTTGACTAACCAAACACCATATTTTTTAACAGATGCCATTTCTCTTCAGATTACTCTATATCAATACAAATTACCTCTGTTGGGAAGCAGGGGTAACTTTTTATCAAAACATAAATCTGTGCACCTGAAATACACTGTGATCTGAATAAAAATCATATACATACAATAATCTATCTTTGCCAATTTGAAAAATCATTAAACTTTTAGTGCTGAAATGCTGAGGCCTTAGGAGACACCATAAAACCATTAGAGCAATATATTATACATCCAGAGATGGTATTATTCTATACCAATAAAATCTTTCTATATATACAAACAATAATGACAGTGGTGCAAACTGATGAAATACTATTATTTTTTCTTGTAAGATTGCTAAAAAGATGTTTTATGCTATGATGTTGTTAGAAAGTGCTATTATGTTACACATACCAAGGCTTCTAATTAGACTTGTCAATTGCTGATTGATTGCCACTATTAGACAAAAGAGCAATTGAATCCCAGCATTATATTATCTTAAGGACACAAAACGCAATGTTCTGCTCTCTGGGGTCAGCAAGATTTCCCAGCATGAAGGCCTGGTCTATCACCACAGGCTGTCAAAGGCCCTTCTGAGAACCTAAATCGCACATTAAGCTCCGGAAATATAGCCACTTGAAAGAAACAAAATGTAGTAGAGTGAAAATAACTAAATTTTAATTGACGTGCAAACACATGGCTCTGTAGCCTCATACACTGTAATGTCAGGAAAATATGGGCCATAGAAACATGCAAAATTCCTGTTTTCATAGTTATATCTTCCTCACTTCCCACCCACTTCTCTCTCTCTGTTGACTCTCTCTGTGGGTGAGCAGCTCCACTTCCATGAGTGGATACATGATTTTCATGTACTGAACTTTGCTTTTCTGTGTGTTAGACTTTAAAAATATTTAGTGGATATTTACATTTCTAAATGTGTTCTGGCAATATAAGTATTATTTTACCTTTTACTAAGAATAAAATATTGACAGGTCAATAATTATTTAATAAAGGCTCAAGATTAATTATTAAATACTGTTTTTGTTCCAAAAATAGAAGAGTTTTTGCATTAAAATCTTCTGGTAGCATTTTGGGTGTCTCTTTCAAACTCCAAAGCCAAGATTATAGTATATCAAAAGATGTGATTTAGGAACTCCACAGTCCTAATACTAACTGCAGGTTCAAATATTTGGGGAAAATATAACTGATTTAAAATATAGAAAAGATGGTTAATTTGAGGTTTATTTTAAATTTAACTTTTTTTTTTTTTGCTTTTAGCTCTTTTAAACAAGGAATCTTAGATGACATTCTAGTTACTATTGCTATAAAACAAACCACTCAAAATTTGGAGTGAAAACAGTACCATTTTATTATTCACAAGGATTATGTAGGTCAGAAATTAAGACAAGATATACTGGTGATCGCCTTCCTGCTAGTTTCTGGGGTTCACCTGGAAATGTTTGAAGAACAGAGGCATTGAATCATTTTGAGTTTTCTTCTTATGCTCGTGTGTGTGTGTGTGTGTGTGTGTGTGTGTGTGTGTATGTGCCAGGGATGAAATGACTCAAAGGACAGGCGTAGCTGGATCTGTCACATGGAGCACCTACCTGAGGCCTTCCAAGTGACTTGAGATTCTCACAATACATTGGCTGGGTTCCAAGATAGAATGCCATGAGAGTGAGCATTCCAAGTGAATCAGGAAGAAGCTACATGTATAAACTAGTTTCTGTCACATGGGATCACTTGTATTGAGCTATATTAGTTGAAACTAATGAAAACTTCACCCATATTCATGGTAAGGGGACATAGAACCACCTATCATGTGAAGAGAGTCATATAATTTGTTCTATCTGAACACAATCTACAAAATGGTGTCTGGGATTCTCCTAAGAATCCAGAAATATCTCAGCCTTTTAATGAAATTAGTTTAAATTCCAAATCCAGAGCTCTGTCATCAGAATGTAGTCCAGGTACAAATGAGGCTCCTTGATATAATCCCTATATCACAGTCCTTCCATATGGTTTCTGTCAACATAAAGACTGGTGGACTAAAGAGTCTTGTAACCTTACCTCACATGTGCACAGTGCAATGGTGGGATAGACGTAGTATAACTGCACTGGCACTTCTGCTCAAACACAGATGCCGGGCAGGGAGAAGAGGAGAGAAGGAGGTACACAGCAGCATGGGCCCATAGCATTTCTGAAATCCAGTCACCATGAGTTGACAGTTTCCAGATTAGAGCCTAGTCCCATTTCTTTGCTCCTAGTCTTGGAATTCTCTGGGGCCTTTGTTTTGTTCTTTGTGCCATCCTCACTTTACTGTAAAAGGTAGTCCATGACTGCAGCTGAGTAGCTGTTTCATTCTGATTCCTGCTTTAAAAAAGTAGAGAGCCCAAAGCCTTTTTTTTTTCATTTTTTACTGTCTCTGTCTGTTTTAGTCCAACCTGGCATAATAACTTAAAACTTTGTTTCTTTATTTCTTTTTTTAAAAACAGGAACTCTTTTTTAAATATTTTATTTATTTTTAGAGAGAGGAAGGGAGGAAGATAGAGAGGGAAACAAAACTCAATGTGTGGTTGCCTCTCAAGCGCCCCCTACTGGGGCCCTGGCCCACAACCCAGGCATATGCCCTCACTAGGAATTGAACCAAAGACCCTTTGGTTCACAGACCAGCAGCACTCAGTCCACTGATCCAGGGCAAAACTTTGTTTCTTATGTGATAATTTCTCATTTATTCTATTAAACAAAAGCCACACCTATAATATTTTTTCTCTTTTGGCCTCTCTGTGAAACAGCTGGAAGACAATATTGTAAGAGTCTTAGAATACCAGATGCTTATTAAAGTATGTCTGGGAGAATGTCATATGCTTACAGGGTTTGTGAGGAACACCTTACATCTTTTAGAAGTCTTACAAAGTAAAATTTTTCTTCATTCTTACTCCAAAACCCTATTTTTTTTACAGCATCCTAGATTTAGTTTGAAGTTTGTTTGTTTTTTCTTATTGAAAATATTCTGCTGGAAAGAGTATGTGCAGTAGTATAAAAACATGCTACTCAGAAACCCTGCTGGGTGGAGCTTAATGACAGATAATCCCAGACTCTGGATCTACCATGGATGTGATGAGCCTGTGTTTCCCATGGACTGCGTGTGCCAAGGACTTTGGCTCAACGACTCCTCATCAGTTTCACAGAAATTTCTTAGAACTGCCCTTCAGTTTGATAAGCTGCCTCTTCAAAACTTTTTCTCTCTCTCTCCCGTTCATTGTGGACAGAGCTGCATCTCGATCTGATGGTGTTTCCCTATTCCTCTGCTTCTCCTCTATTTTTCCTCACAACATTTACTCCAATAAATCTCTTGCACATTTAATGCTTTCTTGTTTTCTGTTTCTTAGAGTAAATGACCAACACAGAAGACATTGGTAGTAAAAACTATCACTGTGGTTAAGATAAAGTAGAAAGCTCTGAAAACATTTCCTCCCACTCTGCCCTGAGAACAAATCAATACAATTTCATATCCTGAAGTGACTAGAGTTTAAAGCCTTCATTCATGACCTACAAGACAAAGGGATGATGGGCCTGTCATACTTTAATTTAATTTGCCAGCCTGGCCTCTGTGAAAACTTGAGGAATCCAGAATAATAATTGCAGACAACTGAAGGCTTAACTACATTGTGCTCCTGATTATAGCTGCTGTGTGGTATCACAGCAAGAACAATTTAGGAAGACTTCAGACACACTGGATGTGACATTGATTTGACAAATGCATTGGTTTCAATTTGGATAAGAAAGGGATGTCATATTATTTGCATTCATATGTGTTAGACAACAATATTCATTCAGTTTTGCCTTGAGACTATGTTAATATTCTTAGTTTCTGCCGCCATATAGTATGAAGAGATCAGCACTGCCTGAACATCCCAAAGGAGATTACAGATCTTTATATTGATCATATCAGGCTGATGGATAAAATTAATAAGAGGTTGCTAGTAACCAAGAAGCCTTGGTAGAGATACATGAGCCTCAGGAGATAATAAGTAAATGCTACACATGTTCAAGGACCTGCTGTTTCTGTGGAGTCTTTTGAGGTCCACACTTCAGAGACATGCCAAGATAGCTTCTCCAAAATAAAGGATACATTGATGTATCTTGTATCCCCTATCACAAAATAGCACAGGATAGAGTAATAAGCCCCTCTGAGTTCTGGAGATGACATGTCATACTATACCCCATCTCCAAAATAACATTGAAGATCTTCAGCTTTTAATGGAGCTTGCAAGCATTCCTGTGACTTGTCATATGACAACTCTGTCAGTTTTCCTGGGACTAAGAGGTTTCCTGGGATGCCAGACTTTTAGTACTAAAACCAGGAAAGCCTTTAGAGAAACCAAGGTGGTGGGCCCCCTAGTCGTGTCATAACATCTGACAAGCCCCCTTGTTTTGGAGGTATCAATAGTGGTAAAAAATGCAGCATGGAGCTCACAGTAACCCCAGTGAGAAAATCAAAATGCAAACTCTGCCATTCTGGAAAAAGACCATGCCATTGTTGGGAGAGAATTATACACTGTTTGAGAAGCAGCTTCTAGCATGTTACTTAGTATGATAGAATAAGATGTTTGATGTGGAACATAAAGTAACCATGCATCAAGAATGTTTTATTATGAGTCATGTTCTATCAGATCCACCAAGTAATAGAGGTGGACAGACTCAGCAGCAATGCATTGATAACAACAGAACATACAGGCTTGGAACAAAATGAACCAGAGGACATGGGTAAGATGCTAGCAGAAAGCCTACATTTTCACATCATCCATTACATCTGAAGTAGCACCTTTGTTTCAGTGTTCCCAATGGCAATATAGGGGTCTTGTAAGACAGGTTGAAGAAGAAAATGTTCCCATCTTGATTTATGAATAGGCCATCTCTTCATATAGGTACAAAACAAAGTTGGTTAGCAACTGTGTTATAACCATCATATTCATATTCATGAACCATATTCACGTTTGTTCTTGGAAGACAGGAGGTGGAGGCAGAGCTTTGAGTGGTACACCTAGATATATACTTTTGAGAAAGGAAAAGTGATTCTCTGGGAAATGAATATGTATTGATTACTGTGAGGGAGTCAATGGCCTGGTTTTCCATCTGTTCAGAGGCTTAGAAGGAAAATGACTGGAAGATCAGAGACAAGGAGGGCTGGGGTGGATGCATGCAGATGGGCACACAGGAGTGGATGCGCAGTTTGGATATTTTTGTAACACATTTACTTCTTACCAGAAAGGATCCACCATGGAAATGATAGTGAAAACGCAAAGACTCAAAATTACTTAACCAGTTGACAAAAGCTAAACTTCTTTATTAGCCCCTCTAGAATTATTGTGATGGACTATTGGCTGGAAGGCCATGGTTGCAAAAATAAAATCAATATATGAGCTCAAAAGCACAGACCCACATTTTTCTAGCTACTGCTTCCTTTAAGTGTATAATTTATCAGCAATCTAGATCAATGCCTAGTTACCAATATAGCACTATTCCTCAAGAAGACAAACCAGGCATTTGGTAACAAGTCATCTTGGGCATTGGGCCACTTTCTTCCTGAAAGGACTAGCATTTTATCCTCACAGATAAAAAATATCTAATATAAATATGACAGAAAAAACTTGAGCTTATAACTCACATGGTTATGAATTGTGATTCAAGACAGGGAACCCCATGCAGGATAATATCTGGCGTGCAGGCTTGCTTCCTGGCAATGGAGGAGCTGTGTTGAGATTGTGACCATGAGATCCTTAGGTTTTTATCATGTAACACTCTTGAAAAGCAGATAAATTGTTAGAATGAATTGAAATAGGCTTCTAAAAACATAGTGGAAATTTTAACTCGGAGAAAACACTTTGAAAAAACTAGGTATAGCATGGGACATTTAGGAGTACTTAAGGTTCTTATATCCAGGAATCAGTAGATGAAAAAAATATCACTGTATTTCCAAGAATAATTGACCCTGATCAGCAAAAAGAAGGCAGGGATACTTGTGTTCAATGAGGAAATGGAGAGAGATATGTGGAATGCAGTGATAGACTTGGGCACCTCATGTCATTTCTCTGTTCCATTGTAACTATAAATGAGCACATGTAGCAGCCCAGATTTGAAAAGGGTACAATTGTCAAGGGTTCATTCACTCAAAAATGAAGGTTTAATCACCTATGTGGGCCACTAAGGAAGCTGAAAGAAAGAAGAATTTAGAATAGAGTGTGGAGGAGGGAGATTATAGATACTACTCATGGCCTCAAGATAAGGTACATGGATGGGGGTTAAACATATCCCACTGACCACCCTTTCTATGTTTACCCTCAAGAAAAGAGAACATGGGACCATGGAGAAGCTGCTGTTTGAACATATGTGGAGAAGTATAACTGTGTAGTGACAGCAATGAACTGTGGTGACTAAGAAAATCCATAATCCAAATTTCGTGCTGCAGAAATTCTAGTTGACAGTGACTTTGGCTGCTGCATTCTGAAGTTATCCCCATTTTTGTACTGTGGTCTTGATTGTCAGCAACTTTAACCTGGCTACAGTCCCTTAGATCTGCAATGTGGTCTAAGACTCCTCCTCCTTTTCCTCTCCCCTTCACAGAAGCCATATAGCCATCACGGTGTACGAGCTCTCCTTCCCAGGACTCCCTCCCCTTTTACTTCACAGGAATTTCCCCTAGAAACCTATTACATCTAATACTCTCTTGACATACACTTCTCAGAGGACTGGGACCAATACACTGGGGATGAGTTGATGTATTTTAGAAGCAGGAAGTCCTGACATATTTTCTTCAAGCTCTGGCTGAAAAGCTAAATAAGGTTATTGTTAGCTTATCTCTCTCTGTTCTCACCTTGTGATGTACAGCTACAAGAAAGTAATTGACAGTTGGAACATGTTGCCTAGAAATCTCCTTATCCAGGATGTACTATCAGTTTGTTAAGTACATACTCTATTTTCCATGTTACCGCAGGTGCCAGTTGTGCTTAATTATTCATCACTATGTAACAAGAAATCTATGTTCCACCACTTTCTAATAACTACTTTTCATTTTCCTTTCAGCCTTCCCAACAACCTCCTCAAGGCCCATTTAAGCATTTACCCATGACCCATTCCCAAAGCTAACAATACATGTTTTAGATTTTCACTCTGTTTTAGACTATTGTCCCTTGCCTATTTTTAATTTCATTTTTGTTTTATGACTTTGCCCCACCTCAAGGCACCAAATGCCATTCTAATTATTATTGCTGCCTTGGATATATTCTTGAACAAAAGGCCTACAACAACCATTGCACTGTGTTCACGCATACACCTTTTTCCTGTCCTCATGTTCAACAAAGAACCATAATCTAACCAGGTTCAACAAGGAGAGTACACAGATCCTAATGATCAATAGGAAAAGTTCCAATAAATTTGGATCCATTTATTTAAAGTTCCACAGATGATACTCATCAACTCATTACCATTTTGAAAATGTGTAATATTGTGAGGGAATGTGTGAAGCTATCTAAAATTCTAACAGCCTGGAAATGTTTTTCAGAAATCTTTAGACTTATAAAACTATCCAGTAACACTTTTTATGCTTAGTATTATTTTTTCTATGACTTATTACTACTCTTTTCAATAAGAAAGAAAAATTGTCTTTAAAATTAGTTCTATATTGTCCAGTGATATGTGTCTTCTCCATTAACAAACTTATATTTCCCATTACTTGTTAACTCAAATCCAAAGTTTTCAAACTTTCCTCATCTCTGCCTTGAATTTTCGTATCTGCTTCTTCTCTTTAACAGCAATAGTCTGGTCCAGAAATTCCAGTACTCCTTATGTGCCATCATAACATCTGAGTCTACATTACCTTTCCATTTTGGAAGGAATCTAATTCATCTTTTTTCTCCATCAGTTCAATCTTATGTTTGCTACAAGTGGTTAAATACCTAACTTTTCTCAAAAGATTGCTCGGATCCACCACCTTACAGATCTCTTTCTCTTTAATTCTAAGTTTCCCAGAACATGTGTGTTTGCTAATCTAATACCCTGTTAGCTAAATGAGAATGAGACACACATTCCTATTTGTTTTGTGTTACTTAAAATCTACTTCTGAATTGATAAATTAATTCTATTTTCTTGGGCATTTTGGAGCATTTAATTTGTTTTTTTCCTTTTCAAGGTGTTGATCTTCCTCAGATGTTTGCTGATAATTAATCATGTGCTTTAGTTTCACTACAGAATTCTCTCATTTGCATTCTGGATGGTCTGATCTCCCCTGTGGACTATGACACTCTGTATGGGTCCTTAGCTTATTGCTGCTGTGATAAATTTCAGTTGGGTGTCCCTTTTTAAAATATGCTGCACAAATTCAGTGCCTCTGAGACCATCTCTTTATTTTGATCATGGTTATATGCTAATAAATTCATTTTTAGTATTCTTTTCTTCTACTTTTTTAGGTTTGGAATGGCAAGCAGTGATTTCAACACACGTTTGGTCTTCCATTTTGATAGTGAAATTGTCCACTCTAAAATGTATGTTGCCTACCACATAGTTGTTAGGTATCACATTTTTATCATTTTGGCTTACATAGTAGTAGCTAAAAGAGTTATCTTAAATAAGCTAGGTGTTAAATTAATGTTTTTGAATGACAATGAAATGCCTTGCTTCTTATTTATGGATTATTGTTGATACCATCTTGGAAATAGAATTTTAAAGTAGAATAAAACAGCAATACCACCTAGGATGTAAAATATAACCATATATTCATAACCAGAACAAAATATTTGTAAATTAAGATTACTTCCATGAAAACCATACTTTTATTTACAAATTAGGTTTCTCAAGCATTTCGGTTTAGACTTGGTTTATTTCTTCATTCCAAAAACATTTATAGACTAATGTTTTCAGGTATTTGTTCTGGATGCTGAGTTCATAGAAATAAACAAAGAAAAATCTATTCAGACATCAAATTGCTTATATGTGTCAGGGCACTAAGGTGCAATGTGTCTCTTGCTTCCAAGGAGGCAGGGATGCCTGGAACAGGAATGACAGGAAAAGTAGCAGCTGTTGAGAGCAGAAAGGCAATAAGGAATAGATTGGATAGAAATATTTAGGCCACTGGGAATATTTTGATTTTTACTCTGAACTATGTGGGCAACCACTGTGAGGTTTTGGTAGTGGAATAACATTATTTTACTTATATTTTATCAATGTCACTCTGGCTGCTATGTAGATGTCAGTTTCCTGTGTAGATATTTGCCTGCAATTGCAAGGTCAGAAGCCTGGAATCTAGTTAGGATTCTATTGTCATTATATAGACAAGATATGATGGTAACTTGGTTTGTAGTAGCAGTGGTAAAGGTGGCAAGAAGGAGTCAGATTCTTGGCTATTAAGTGAAACACAAAAGACTGAAGGAGAAATGGGTTTTTTGAGAGGATCAGTATGTATTTTTTAAGTGTTCCAGAATGACTGCCAGTTAATTAACTGAAACCACAGGGGTAGAAAGAAAGTGTTCTAAAATTCTTATAAACATAAAAGCATTTGTCTATCTTGTTTTAGAAGGGATTTTCACCTTCAGCCTTTACTAGAATGGAATTAACTTATTGCTTGAGGGGTAAGTGCTTAAAATGATATTGCTCCCTTGTCCCTCTAGGCAATGGCCATCACCTCCACTTACTTTTACTCCTCCCTTAATAGTCGTTTGCAAAGATTTTGGTCTCAAGACACTTTTGCCATCTTAGAAATTATTTAGTACTCTAGGTTTAACCAGGAGTCAGATACCATGCAATAATTTAAATGGAGAAGTTTAATGTAAATAATTATCACTATGTTATTACAGTAGAATAACTATAAAGGTAGAAAGATGAGGCTAAAAGTTACGTTGGAGCAGAGGGATCATTCCCAAAGAAGGACAAACTTCAAGGAGAAACTCTGTGCTCAGACCTTGTTGAAGAAGCTCTGGTACAATCCAGGGACAGTACGAACATTTTCTGAGTTGCCTGGGAAGAGCTTGTCCAGAGTCACTGGGCAAGTGGAAGAATGCTCTAAGATGAAGGTGAGCTGAAGCTGGTGTCCAGACTCCCAGAGGGAATCAGAGCACCACTGTGGGAACTGCTGAAACCAGGAGCTGGACAGGCCTCCATCTGTACAAATCTAGTACACTCTATGGCTGGACTGGGCTGTGTGGAATAAAGGTTGAATGGGCTGCTTACTGAATGCAACCTGATGGGACTTCTGGCACATGCATGAGTGCACAGAGCAGAAGAGAGGATGCAGAGAGCAGCGATCTGGGCTGGACTGCAGGTCTTACAGCATCTGGGAGTGGCTGCACCATAATTGCCTACGTTAAAATCTCCAAAAAGCACATTCTCCAGGATTGTGGTATTGAAGCCATATTATCAGAGGCAGAAAGAAAAACCTCTTCCACATCTAATGTCATTCCAGTGTCCTTACTGACTGAACTTAGCTTTTTGATAACAAGGAAAGGAAAAATATATGAGGCATAGCTCCATTATTATAGAGCTGGCAAAAAAAATAAATTCAGAGCTGAGAGGCAAAAAATTGGTAATGGACACAGGTACCCAAAGGGGCTTTTACTCATGGGAGTTAAATCAATATAAATTAAAATACAGAAATTTTAAAAAATTGTTTTATTTTTTATTGTTATTCAATTACAGTTGTCCCATTTTTTCCCGTTGCTCTCCCTCCCCCTCCCCCACTCCAGCAGTCAGTCCCCACCCTGTTGTTCATCACCACAGGTCCTTCAGACATGTCCCTTGACTAAACCCTTCCCCCTCTTTCCCCTGTAGTCCCCCTTCTCCTCCCCTCTGGTCACTGTCAGTTTGTTCCTTATTTATGTTTCTAGTTCTCTTTTGCTTGTTAGTTTGTTTGAACTGATAATAATAAATCCATTACATGTTAACATATATATATGTGTGTGTGTATATTTTATAAACAACCCTATATTTTGAAAAATAATGAGGAGCATTATTATTTTACACTTTGCAAATTTATTTACTGTCTGCTTTAAAAGAAGACAATTTAATCTTACATATGCTTCTGCATTTATGCTGTTGCAACATGTTGTTTTGGTTGCAGTGTATTGGAAAAAATCAGATTCACTCTCATAAAGATATGCAGTTGAAAAATGGAGGAATATTTAATAGCCTTTCATATGCTTGTGGGTCATCCTCAGTACAACACCAAAATCTACAAGAGGTTGTTTCTTAGAGAGTGGTAGGACTGTGAAATTTGAATCCAAATCAATGGCCCTTTCCTACTCTGTTAGACTATGTTGATCGGTTTTGAATTCTGAATGAATGCTATCCACATATAATTGTATAATGATGTATTGGTCATTTGGGAAATATTGGCTCATTAATTTATGCAGATCTCTTAAATGTTGATGCATTTTATTGTACAATATCAATAGCAATCACTTCCATCAATAACACTATTGACCTCATCAAGCAAGTGTTTAAATATGGTGAAGCTGGCAGGGTCACTGTGACAGAAACACATTTTCCAAAGTTTTAATTTTCCCTCAGAAATTCTAATTTTATACTTGCCAACCTATCTGTCAGTTGATGTGGTCAGTTTTGTTTTGTTTGTTTTTAATTTATGGGAAACTATCTGACAAATGCCCAAGTCAACACATTTATAGTTGATTTGTTTGTCATTCTTTTTAGAAAAATCATGAAGTTCTATGAAAAGAATTTTTAGTTCAGCTCACAACGTAATCACACATGGCCTTTTCCTTTAGGCAACCCATCCTACTTCCAGATGCTGCAGAAGTACTGTACTTTATGCACAGTTCCCATTTTGTCACACAGAATACTAAAAATGTGTACTTAAAGGTTGAGACCTTATAGAAATAATTCTCTTTACTAAAGACCACTATAATTTATCAATGGAACTATCATTGTAATATGGTACACCTATATAGTTAAAGTATAATGACTACTAACTAGCATATGCCACAATTCCTGCTAAGGCACCAGCAATTTTACCCACTATTGCTTTTTAACCCAATTTCTCTCTTTTCTGTACTCCCATAGTTCTTTCAATGTACTTCTTTTAGTGCATGTATTATATTCAATCTTGAATTATGACCAATTATGTTTCTATCTGTTAAGCTCCTGGAAGTCAGGATTTCATCTGATTTTATTCCATACTCTCACCCATCCACCATGGTGATTTCCACAGAATAATCTAATAAGTATATTTGAAATGGGTAAATTAACAGATACTTTTCTTTAAAAGGGGACAATATGTGTTATAATCTTATTGATGAACACCCCCACTGTCTTTCAGTACTTAATCTATATAAAATATCATGTTGTAATATATGTGTGCATTGTAATTTATATTTATCAATACTATTACTTGCCTTACAGAAAAACAAATATGTGTGTAATTTTATTTTAATTATTGATTTTCTTCTCTGTATGTATCCCTTATGACAATGGAATTTCTTTCAGGCAAGGTATGTTATATGTTTTTCATTTTGAAAACTCAATGTCTAAAATAGTATCTTGTATGTATGAGTCATTCAAAACTTGTTTGCATTCATTTTCTGTTGGGCGCTTAGGTTGCTTCCAGCACTTGGCTATTGTAAATTGTGCTACTATGAACATTGAGGTGCATAGTAAATGAATGGATCAAAAACCATTGTGCATTTACACAATAGAATATTATGCAGCAGAAAGAATGAAGGAGCTCCTACCCTTAGCATTATACTAAGTGAAATAAGCCGGGCAGTGAAAGACAAATGCCATATGATCGCACCTTTAAGTGGAAGCTAATCAACAAAACAGAACATGAACCTAATTAAACAAAACAAGCAAGCAATATATAACCAGAAACATTGAAATTGAGAACAATCTGACAGTAACCAGAGGGGAGATGGGAGGGGATAATGGGGGGAAAGGGGAAGGGTTTTCAGGAACAACTATAAAGGACACATGGACCAAACCAAGGGGGGTTGAATTAGGGGAGGGAGGTGGGGATGGCTGGGGTAGGGGGGAGCAGAGAGAAGTAAATACAGACAACTTTACTTGAACAACAATAAAACAATTCAAAATAAAAAGATAAACAAAACCCAAAACTTGTTTGCATATGAATAAATTAATGAGTAAATAAAAGTTTTGGATAAAACCTTATTCAAACATAAAAAGAAGGCAGCAAGTTGTGCAGGAACAAGTGAGCATCCATGTGAAAAAACAAAATAAGTCAGGACACAGCCTTATACCTTCACAAAGAAAGTACTCAAAATGGGTGACAGACCTATATGTAAAATGCAGAACTATAGAACTCTTAGAAGATAACAGGAGAAAATCTAGATGACCTTGTGTTTGGCGATGACATTTTAGATACAACACCAAAGGCAGGATACATGAAAGAAATAATAGATAAGCTGGACTTCATTAAATTTAAAAACTGCTCTGTAAAGGTTGCTATCAAGAGAATGAAAAGATAAGTCACAGTTGGAAGAAAATACTTACAAAAGACATTTCTGATAAAGACTGTTATCCAAAACATACAGAGAACTCCTAAAACTCAACAATAAAAAAACAAACAACATGATTAAAACATGCACTGAAGAACTTAACAGGTACTTCACCAATGAAGATGATATACAGATGGAAATTAAGCATATGAAAAGATGTTTCATACCATGTGTCATTGAGGAAATGCAAATGTAAATTTTAAAAAAATGAGATATCAACAATGGCCAAAATTTGAAACAGACACCTCCAAATGCTGACAGTGATATGGAACAACAGAAACTCTCATTCATTGCCTGTGAGAGTGCAAAATGGTACATTCATTTTGGAAGATGGTTTAGCAGGTTTTTCAAAATTAAACATACTGTTCCATGCAATCTAGCAATTATGTGCCTTGGTATTTACCAAAAGGAGTTGACAACATATGCTCAGACAAAAGCCCGTACACAGATATTTATATAAGCTTTTTAAATTACTGCTAAAACTTAGAAGCAACCACTATGTTTTTCAGTAGACAAATTATGGTAAGTAAACTATGGTACATATAGGCAGGAGGATATTATTCAACACTAAAAAGGAAATGAGCATCGCCCTGGCTGGCATAGCTCAGTGGATTGAGCGCGGGCTGCGAACCAAAGCATCACAGGTTCGATTCCCAGTCAGGACACATGCCTGAGTTGCAGGCCACAACCCCCAGCAACTGCACATTGATGTTTTTCTCTCTCTCTCTCTGTCTCCTTCCCTTCCCTCTCTAAAAGTAAATAAATAAAATATTTAAAAAAAGGAAATGAGCTATCAAATTATGAAAAGTCATGGAGGAACCTCAAATGTATATCACTAAGAGAAATATGCCAATTTCAAACAAAAGTCTATTTACTGTATGATTCCAACTATATGGCATTTGGGAAAGGGAAAACTATGAAAACAGTAAACAGATCAGTTGTTGCCCAAGGTCAAAGCACAGAAGATGTTAGGGAGGTAACTACTCTTTATGATACTATAATAGTGGATACACATATGTCATTATAAATGTGTTCTGTTCCATAGAAAATATAATACCAGACTGGCAGTGACCAGAGGGGGGGACAGAGGGGATAACGGTGGAAAGAAGGAGAAGAGACTGGTCAAGTACATATATGAATGACCCATGGACACAGACAATGGTGTGGGAATCAATTGTGGGAGTAGGGGGTGACATGGGCAGAGGAGGGCATAGAGGGAAATATTTGGGACAACTGTAATGGAATAACAATGAAAAAATAAGTAAATAAATAAGTAAAAGTTTTTAATGAATAAAATTGATTTTAAAGAAAATAGAATACCCAAGTAAACCTTAACATAAACTATGGATTCTAAGTGATAGTGAGGAGGTCAATGTAGGTTTACCAATTATAATCAAGTGCACCAC
>PVIA01006224.1:0-100636 GCA_004024845.1 Tonatia bakeri
CTCCACTCGCCGGTCTGCCCACTCCTGCCCTCCTGCCCCCTGGCGGTTTTCCTTGGGTGGCTTTCTCTCTTGCTGGGTGGCTCTCCGGGAAAGAGTTTAAAGCACCTGGACATCAAAGCCAGTGGGCTGTGGTTCCAAATTGTTGTACCCACCCCCAACCCCCTCAATCTCCACTAAAAAGAAGCAACCCCCCCAAAACTTAAAGAGAAAAACATTGATTTCACTTAACTTCATTTGAGTGCATTTCCTTTCAGTCTACTTCGCCAAGCCCACCCCATCCCTGTCACTCTCTGAATGTGTAACCCCACCAGCACCAAGTTCCAATCTCTCTGTTCACACTCCTTTGCAAAGTCCTGATTTTATTTCATTTATTCCCCAGGCTGTTTAATATTCTTCAACAGGATTTTTTTTTAGTTGTGTTTATTGAGGCGTAATTCACATGAACTAAAACGCAGCCTTTCAGTGCTGTGAGTCTGGACGGATTTATAGTCCTGCACCAATCCGCTCAGAAGGAGAGCATTCTCACCACTCATTCCCCCAGCTCCCAACTCTCTCCTGCTTCTTTGAGTCTGCCCCTCCCCTGCGCATCCCAGACCCTGGGACACCCCAGACCCTGGGACACCCCAGACCCTGGGGCCACTGATCTGTGTTCCTTCCCTCCCTGCACATCTGCCTTTTCCAGAATTTCAACATGATTTTCACTTATCAAACATTCTGTCCTGCGGATGCCCTATAATTCAGTGTATCAGCACCTCTTTTTGAATTTAAATTCTTTCTAATACTTGCTTTTTGAGTTATCCTGGCATGAAGTGCTTATGGCATGGTGCACAGTATTTTCTGATCATATATTCCCAGAGGTGGCATTGCTGAGTCAGAAACTACACATTTCTTATGGCAATTGTTACTTACTGTTAGGTTGCCCTCCAAAAATATTGTATCAGTTTACATTCCCCCTAAAATTATGTGGGAAAATCTATGTTTTTGGTTTTTTTTTCACTCCTAACTATTAGCTTTGTAAAAACAAAACAAAGACAAAAAAACCCCCAAAACTCTGCTACCCTGACCTGTGTGGCTCAGTGGGTTGGGCTTTGTTCTGCAAAGCTAAGGGACACCCGCTGGGTTCCTGGCCAGGGCACATGCCTGCAGGGCACATGCCTGGGTTCTGGGTTTGGTCCCTGGTCAGGGCACATATGAGAGGCAGCTGGGGTAACTGATCAAATGTTTCTTTGGCTCCCTTTCACCCTCCCTTCCCCTCTCTGTAAAAATTCAGTCCTTATTTTATGAATTGTCTTTGTATGTTCTTGGACTTTTTTCCATTGAAGTATTTCTTTCCCTTACAGGTATATAGAAATTTGTTATGTATTAACTATATTAACCCATTCTCTCAGATGTTGCAAAGTTCCCAGTTCATCACTGTCTTGTTCCTTGGGGCGGGGGGAGGTTATTTTCTTTAAAACACAGAAAAGTATTACCATTTATTCAAATTTTCTGACATTTTAGGTTATTGTTTTTGTCCTTTTGTGCATAAAGAGGCTCTTTCTGCTAGTTATGAGATTTGTCATCACCTGTTTGTTCTTTAGGTTCTTGTGGGGTTTCACTTTTTAAAGTAAACTTTTAATCCATCTGGAATTTAATGTGGTACCACTTTCCCTGTATGTCTTAGCGAGTTGTTCCAACACCACTTATTAAATTATTTTTCAATTCCTCTTTGCTTTGAGATTCCAACTTCATATTCAAAATTTGTATACTGGTACCAGTATACTTACTTTGGAATTTTCTATGCTGTTCTAATGAGCTCTGTCTTCTTGCAACAATAACTGTTTTAATATTTATTAATTTAATATTTGACTTACAATATGACTATGCCAATTTGAATTAAGATTTAAAAAAATCCTGCTCTTCCTACCTAATAATTCTTAAGATGAACTTTAAAAATATTTTTTAAATTTTCCCCAAAATTCTTTGCTATTTTGATTGAAATTGAGCTAAATTTTAGAATAAATATTTAGGGAGTGTTATCTTTACAAAACCCATTCTTTACATTGAGGAACACGTTTATTCAAATTTTCCTTTGTATCACTTGGTAAACTTTTGTAGTTGTCTGCCTATAAGAACTACATATTTTTAAATAAACTTGATATTTAAACAAGTTTTTTAAAAAGATTTTATTTATTTATTTTTAGAGAGAGGGGAAGTGGGGGGAAGAGAGGAAGAGAAACATCGATATGTGGTTTGCCTCTCACGTGCCCCTGACTGGCGACCTGGCCCGCAGCCCAAGCATGAGCCCTGACTGGGAATTGAACCAGTGAAACTTTGGTTCACAGACTGGCACTCAATCCACTGAACCACACCAACCAGGGCTAAGAAAGTTTTATATTTACAGAAAAATTGCAAAGATAGTACAGAGTTTAAGTGTACCCCATACCCAGTTTCTTTTTGTTAATATCTTTTATTAGGAGGGTACATTTGTTACAATTAATGAACCACTGTTGGCACATTATTATTAAGTGAAGTCTATACTTTATGCAGATTTCCTCAGTTTTAACCTAATGTCCTTCTGTTCCAGGACCCCACCCAAGATGTCACATTACACTTGGTCATCTTGCTAGAGGCTCCTCAAGGCTGTGACAGTTTCTCAGACTTTCCTTGATTTTGGTGACCTTGACGGTTTTGAGGACTACTGGTCAGGTGTTTTGGAGGCCATTTTTTCACTGGGATCTGTCTGAATTTCTTCTCATGATTAGATCAGTGTTATGGATTAGGGGGAGGAAACCCACAGAAGTAAAGCACCCTTCTTACCACGTCATGTCCAAGGCGCCTACTGTCAACTTGACTTATTACTGTCAGGGTTGAACTTGATCACCCAGCTGAGGCTGCATGTGTCCACTGTGAAGTGATTGCCCCACATTCCTTTCCACACTGCCCTCTTTGGAAGGAGGTTACTGCGTACCGTCCACATGTGGGGAGTGGGCAGTGGGCAGGTACACCCCACCTCTTTGAGGGTGGAGAACCTTCAAAAATTATATGGAATTCTTCTGCATGGGAGATTTCCTCTCTCCTGTTTATTTATATGTTGGTGTCTAATCCAATAGTACTTTAATTATTTTGTTGTTCAAGTTTTTTCGGCTTTGGCCACTGTGAGTTTTTCTGTTGGTTCCTGTGTCTCTCTGGCACACTCTCATCATGATGCATGTATGTGTGTGTGTGTGTGTGTCTGTCTGTCTGTCTAGGATTTCCTTACCTTCTCGCACTATATGATGCTTCAGGCTTACTTCGTCTATGTCTTGTCCCAGTCCTGGAACTGAGGGCCTGGTCCCTTTAATTAGAGCACGATATTTGACGTCAACATATGCATACTGGGCGTGTCCACTGTTACTGGGGTGTGGTTGCTTCTTGGCCCTCTCACCTACGTCTGTACCTGCACACATTTCCTCTCACTCAGGAAATACTAGGATGTGTGCTCACCCCGTACATACACATATCTGTAAATATTTCTAACTGCCTGCGCTGATGTTATACTAGATATGAGTTCACACTGATGTCTCCAGCTCTGATTCATCACCACGTAGGCCATTCTGGCTCTCTCCCCTTTCTCACCTGTTCATCCCCTCTCAGGAAGGAAAACACATGCTCCCTTTACCTGTCATCAGCTTTCCTAATTATTCAATTCCAGTGTATAGCACAGCAGTATCACAACAATTAACCCAGGGCTACATATTTTTTAAGGTTTAAAAACACTTTGTAATAATCTCTCCTATCCTGAAATGGAATTCATACATAACATAACATTATCCAGTTACACACAATATATTGCTCAAACTATGGTGTAAAGGAGAAATAAAAGGAAGTTACTTATAACACAAAGTATACATTTCAATACATACACTGTATGCTCCAGTATGCTTTTAGCAGGAGATATAATAAGTTGCTTATTACATTTAGATTTAAGATAACACAATATCCAACTGAAAACGGTGAGGTTATAAAATACTAGATCATTCAAAACAAGGGGTAAGAGATACATCTATATATCCCCATCCGTAGATCCATGTCTAGTCACCACGAATGTGACCGCCGGCGGACCGGTTCAAGCCCGCGACATTGCTCCTCACAACGCAATTTTCTGAAACAGTCATTAACTCTCAGTGAAGTTCAGAACATATCAAAGTACAGCCTCTGCATGATTTGCAAGATAATTGCAGTTCTTGCAAAATTCAATCCGTATCAAAAGTATGCAAAAGATGCATGTAAAACGTGGTGAAATTCTAGGCACAGGTAATTATGAATTCTTTACTTACATGAAGGGACATTGGAAATTTGTATGGAATAACTTTTAGTTGTGTGGAATTGTCCTGTGCATTTCAGGACGTCGGGCAACCTTGTCCCCTATGGGCTAAATACTAGAGCATCCCTCCATTGCTAACTACCAAAAACATATCATGTAATTTCAAAAATGTCCCCTAGGGGAGCAGTACCATCCCTGTTAAAAACTACCGTCTTAGAAGTTAACTTTAAAAAATCTAGGCATGTTTATAATTATTTGAAAAGAAAATATATAAAATAAATGGTGCTATTATTTTTGAAGGTTTTAGAATAATTTGTGTATATTGAATATTTTATTTGTGCATAAGAATTTAGTACATGTGACAGATTAGGGTTATTCTAATTTTAATGGTGTGCTTCAGCAAGAGATTTAATCTTGTGATTATAAAGATGAAACATTCAAAATTATATAAGCTTATTTTATTAGATTTATAAAATTCACCATGTTCATGAGAAGGCTTTTGCTTGTTAGAAACAACTGCAGGGTTTAAGAATAAAATTAAATGTAGATACAAACTTATAAAGAAAATGAGTTATGTTAATATATATTCAACCTATAATATTTAAGGGATTTGATTAACTAGGTTGTAAAGACTCTTTCAGATTTATACATAGAATATTAAGGATTTAATTAAGCCTAAAAACGTAAGAATATTAGCTTTTAATTTTTATTTCAATAAATTCAATGTTAACAAAAACCCAAGCCACAAATAGACCTTGCTGTTTATAAAAGCTGCTTTTGAGATAACCTCAAAATCAACACCTACCACCCACCTTGCTAGCTGGGTCGGTTCTGGTTTTCTGGAATTTGCAAATGAGGACCACAAGTTTAAACCCTTAAGCTTAAGCGAAAGGGATGTTAATTTGAATACATTAGCATTAAGAGGCTCTATTCAATGTGGTCACCATGAGAAGAATGAAAAGTCAAGTCACACAATGGGAGATCATATTTGTCACAAATGTAACTAACAAAGGACTGATATCCAGAATATATAAATCACTTCTAAAACATCAGAAAAGTCAAACTGACTAGTAGGAAAACATGCAAGAGACTTAAACAAACAGAGCCTGCGGCCATTCGAATAAGCAATACGTGTATAAAAAGATGCAGTCTCAGTGAGTCAGGAAGTAGAAGTTAAAACCACAACATGAGTTCTGCTTCTGGCTGAGATGTGGAAGGTTGTGAAAGACCTTTGTTACTCGCTGAAAAGCAAGCAATCAATGGATAAACAAACAAAATGTTTTTTCTTTAAATCCACTGTTGACAAATACTCTGTATGAATCAGAGCGGAAACACTTTGAATTCACTCATGGTCTTTGTTTCTTCCTTTGTCCTCCTCCTCCTTCTGGGCCCTTTAAAAATGTAAAAGTCACTCTAATTTCATGATCTGTACAAACATAGGCTGTGAGCTGGATTTGAACTGTGGGCTGTCCTTGGCCACCCCTGTTTTAAAGTCATCGAAGAGCTATGGACAATGAAATATAAAATAACTAAACTCCAGAGATAAACCCTTCCCAGATACAACATCAGGTATAAAAAATAATTACAAGACATCCAATGAAGCAGGAAAGTGTAACCTGTAGTCAAGAAAAAAAAAAAAATCAGCCCTGGCTGGTGTGACTTAGTGGATTTGTTACAGGGTGCAGTCAAGAGGGGGGACCCCAAATGGACATTTAAAATGGGGTCCAGAACTCAAGGTGTTCAGAAAATACTAGGATGTCCTACCCTCCCCCCCCAGGTATGGGTGGGGGAAAGGGACAAATGGAGCAGGCCCATTGAGAGCTGTTTTGCATAGCAACAGCTCTGCAGCTAACCTCTGGGGTGTGGTCATTTAGTATATCTACAATCTTTGACTGGCTACATAGATATGTTAAATAGCTATGGCCATGCTCTGAGCCAGGGGGATGGAAGTAACTTCCCCACCAAGATGTAACTGGCGGGGGCAGGTCCCCCAAGTTACAGCGCCTGTGTGAGAGCTTGGAGATGATTGGCTCCATGACATGGGGCCACACCTGCCCAGACCCACGATGACGACCAGAAAAGCTGGAAAGGACAGCAGATTGAGGGCAGGTGTGGCCAAGTGTGGGAGGAGTCAGAAGTGGGGCTGCAGAGGAAGATTGGCGTGGGGATTTAAACCCAGACACGGCAGCCATAGAGGGGAGAACCATGCGGCTTTTGGCAGAGTAGAGGGCTCCCGTCCCGCAGCCTTGTGAGGGAGAACCACGCGGTTTTGCCAGAGCGCAGACCCCCACAGCTCTGGTAGGAGAGGACTGCGTGGCTTTGAGGTGCTTCTTTTGGTCACGCAGCCTGGGAAGCAAGAGAGACTTTGCCTGGAAGAAGGGTGAAAGAACTCTTACCAGTAGGCCATGAGACGGTGCTGCATGGTTTTGGATTAATTGGAGATCCTGCCTGGACGGCGACACAGCTGATGGTGCCGGGAACCAAGGGAGGTCTCCCAGATGACTAGGATTGCTGGGAAGAACCAAGGGCTGCCTGAGCCAAGGACTTCTATTTCGCTTCCTGAGATATGGTACCCCAACCAGGGAAAAGGGGGAAGAAAGGACTGTGTGTGTTTGTGGGTGTTTTAAGGGACTTTGGGATTTTGGTAAAGACATTAGGTCACTACCTTAAGTTTGTATAGCACTAAATAAATGTTTCCTTTCCTTTTCACGAAATCTCTGGCATTGAGAGATATCTTTCCTTTAAGGCAGCGGACAAGACGGACCTGAGTCTCTTTCAGTAATAGTATTATCATCCTGGGCCCCCCTTGTTTTGCTCTGTAACAGATTGAGTGCTGGCCTGCGGACTGAAAGGTTTCTGGTTTGATTCCTAGTCAGGGCACATACCGGGGTTGCAGGCCAGGTCCCCAGTTGGGGCATGCAAGAGGCAACCACACATTGATGTTTCTCTTCTTCTCTTTCTCCCCTTTCCCTCTCTCTAAAAATAAATAAATAAAATCTTTTTTTTTTAAGGAAAAAAATCAGTTAATAGACACAATTACACAATGACTCATATATTGGAATTATCAGAAATACACCTTAAAATTATTTTGATAAATATATATAAGAATCTAGACTATGTACAAAATTAAAAAATTGGAAATTCAAGGAGAATTAGGTGCTCAAAATTGAACTAAATGGAGATCATGAACTGAAAAATATATATAAAATTATAAATTTATGGAAGGGGATTAGCAGCATATTGGACACAACAAGAGAATAGAATTTGAAGAAAGGTCAATAAACGTAACCAACTGAAGCACAAGAAGGAAAAAGGATTGACACTTCAAGAACTTGTGCAATGGTATTGAGTGGCCAAACACACATGTGATTGGTGAGAAGAGAAATAATAGGTAAATAATAATTGAAAAAATATTGGCCAAAATTTTGCAAATTTGATAAAGACAAAAACAGTAACTCACTGATCCTAAAAGCTCATTGAAGCTTTATCCCAAAGAGGATAAATCAGCTAGACATATTATCGTCAAACTTCTGACAATCAAATATTGAAATAAAATAATTAAAAGCTGCCCAGAGGATTAAAAAAAGGAAACATTTGTATAGGGAAACAACAAGATTAACAGCAAACTTTTAAAAATCAAAAACAGTGGTGACCAGAAAACAAGAGAATGATGAGTTAAAAATACTGAAAGAAAAAAAAAAACTTTATCAATCTACAATTCCATACCCAGGGAAAATATCTTACAAAGCTAAAAGAGAAACAAATACATTTTAAGGTAAACAGAAGTTTAGAGAATTTTTTTTGCCAGGAAATGCACACTTCAAGAAATTCTAAAGAAATTTCTTAGCCCTGGCTGGTGTAGCTCAGTGGATTGAGCACAGGCCTGCGAACCAAAGTGACACTGGTTAGACGCTGGTTCGATTCCCAGTCAGGCCCTGTGCCTGGGTTGCTGGCCAGGTCCCCTGTGGGGGCATGTGAGAGGCAACCACACATCGATGTTTCTCTCCCTCTTTTTCTCTCTCCCTTACCCTCTCTCTAAAAATAATAAACTTTTTTAAAAAAGAAATTTCTTCAGGTTAAAGGAAACTTATACCAGATTGGGGCTTGCATGTGCAGAAAGGAAGTAAGAGCATAAGAAAGCGTGACTATGTGTTAGTGTAAAAGACCTTTTGAATTATCTTTATACAAACGTATGAATGTAATCTCAAAAATAATGTTTAAAAATAGCACCAGTGTACCGTGGGTTGTAACACACACAGAAGTGAAAGATGTGACAGGAGCACAAAGCGGGGGGCAGGGGGATAGATGGAAATTAGTATTGTAAGTTCCTGACGTTTTGCGTGACGGAAAATGCTGTTAGTTAAAAACGGAATGTGATAAGTTAAAAGTGTTTCAGTTTCTGGACAAAACACTAGAAACAACACAAAGAAGTTTTGCTAAAAGGTTAATTAAATAACTAAATGGCATACTACATGAAACTTGCTTCACCCCAAATAAGGCAGGAAGGACGAGTTTTTCATTGGGACAAATGAAAAACTTAACCAAGATGGCAATCTTAACCCGAGCATATTGATAATTACTTAAATATCAATGAACTAAATGCTTTATGCAAAAAGCAGAGGTCGTGGGACTGAATAATGCACATAGACCACTCAGCAGGATAGACCATAGGCTGGGCCACAGAATAAGTCCCAAATTTCAGAAGATCAAAAACATATAACACAGTCTCTGACCACAGGGTTATTAAGTTAGTAATCAATAACAGTAATTCCTCAGATATATGGGAATTGAGTAACATACTTCTCAATAATCCATGGGACAGCCCTGGCTGGTGTGGCTCAGTGGATTGAGTACCAGCCTGCAAACCGAGGGGCCACGAGTTTAATTCTCAGTCTGGGTACACGCCTGTGTTGAACATTGGCTAACTGGGGGTGTTCGAGAAGCAACTGATGCATGTTTCTCTCCCACTCTTACTCCCTCCCTTCCCCTCTCTCTCAAAATAAATAAAATATTTAAAAAATAAATAATCCATGGGTCGAATTAAAAAATCACAAGTGAAATTAGAAAATATTTTTGAGTGAATGAAGATAAAACACCAAAATGTATAGAAATGTTTTTGTGTAGCTTTAAATGTTTATATTAGAAGAAAAGAAAGCTTTAAAACAAAGTATCTTATTCCAAACTAAGAAGAGAACATTAAATCCAAAGTAAATGAAAGAAAATAAATAAAAAATAAGAGCAGAAATCAATGAAATAGAAAACAAACACAATGACAAAAAGAACAATCTTAACTTTTAGTAACACTTTTTAAAGCCCTCGCTAGAGTTCTTGAGGAAGGAAAAAAGTGAGAGAAAACAAAAATCGCCGTCATCACGAATAAAAGAATAGTTATCTCGTTAGCAGGATAATAAGGAAGGGTTATACGCAACTTTATGCCTATATTTGCCCACATAAAGAAACGGACATTTGTTGAGAAATTAACAAATTGACCTAAGAAGAAATAGAAAACCTGAAAAAAAATAAATGTTCTTTAAATGTTAAATAGATGTGATTCAGCGCTGGGCAGCAGGCCAAGGATGCTGGGATCTGGACTCCAGCCTCTCATAGCCTCAGTCTGCCTTTTAGAATGCGGGCTGCTAACCTGGCTGGGCCTACTGCAGCCAGAATTCCATTCTGGGTTGTGAGCACCCTCTGGTGGCAGAATGGTAGGGCAGCAGCTACACAGGGGGAGTTCTTTTATGGCAATGGCAGAAAACATAGGAGCCTTCTTAGGGCCTAGGCTTGGAACTGGCATTCGATTCCATTGGCCAGAGCAAGCCACATGGTCAAGCCCCAGATCAAGGAGTGTGGAATTGCCCTGCCCAAAATGAGGCCGGGGCAAGGGTGTGAACACAGGCGAAGAACTGGGGGTAGTCACTCCATCTCCCACACCTGGTCAGTGCTCGGCGCATACCTGCCCCATTGACCCACATGCTGCCCCAGACATTCTGTAGGTTTGGGAGGAGCACTCAGGGGCATTTAAAACTACTGACTGTGAGGATTTCTTTGACCCGATTTCCTCAAGGGATCTGTTCCGGTGACAGAGAGCACAGAGGAGCCTGCTGCTTGTGGCCTTGAAAAAAAAAATTGACGAGCTTTTTCCGAAAACAAATACCAACCACCAAAAACACTCCACCAGCAATGAGTCGGGGGCTTTTAGGACCAGGGCCTGGGACTCCATCACCATGGACCGGGAACATTGATTAGCAGAGCCATTAAAGTGCTGCTGCCAGGACTGAGGCCAAGCACGAGGCCTCTGGGCCAGAGGGAAGCTTTCAGTTCACTTGCCAGACTTCGGGGAAGAGACTAATAAAGAGCTTTCTCGAACAGCGGCCCGTGCGTTATCTCCCTGAAAGCTCACTGCAGCTCTGCAAGTGGGGTATTTTTAACCCCACCACAGGGAGCACTTGCATCTGTGCGATGCTAATACCCCTCCCAGGGTAATTACTTGAATGGAATTTTGTGGAGCATGATGCGGTCCATTTCCCAGCATTGCTGGAACATTTTGAGGCACAGGTCAAGTACGCTCAGCTTCCAGTTCTGTCAGATTTGCTCAATAGAAAATCCTGGGCAAAAAGAACATTGCTCATTAAATGTACAGGCAATGCCTCTGAGACAGCTTGCAAGACCCCCCTGGCTGTGCCCTTTGCCACCTGGAGGGTGGGTCTGCTCCGTGGTTTCCTCATCCCCTAGTCACTCGCTGACCTCAGTGTTGGGTCCCCAGGTGCCACACAGGAGATGCTCTGAGGCCTGGGGGCAGGCTGAAGATCCACCAGCCCTCCTGGAGAAACCGGGGACTCTTGTAGGCCGGGCCTTTTCTTTCCATCTGCAGTGGCTGTCCCCTTGGCCATCCAACAGCAGCAAGTGCGAGCTGTCCACCCTTCAGCTCCTTTGGTCAATGGCTATCTTGAGAATCCATGTCAAGTGGCTTTGGTGATGGAAAAGAGACAGGGTAGAGGTGACACAGGGCAGGCAGAGGAAGCGCTGATCTGTTTCCTGCTCACCTCCATCATCTCATCTTCTCGTTTCCCATCAGGCTGCAGCACTCCCCCACGACCCCTCACTCTCCTCGGGCCCCACCAGACACACGGGGCACTCTGCCCTCTGCCCGCTCTCTTCCTCATCCCACGTCCTTGTGCTACAGCGGCGTGACAGGTTCTCTAGCTGGGGAGCTGAGGCTCCAGCGGCTTTCCCAAGGCCACGCAGGCAGTCAGTGGTGGAGCTGAGTTTGAACCCCGAGTTATCGGCTCTACACCGCACACCCACCCCCGCCCACATCTGCGTTTGCAAACGGTGATGCCTCCCACACAAATCGCCTGGGGGTGAAGAAACATTCTGGTTCAGCAGGTATGGACCTGGGCCTGGGATTCTGCATTTCCAACAGGCTTCCGGGTAATGCTGCCGGAGTAGAGTGTCTGACAGTGAACTTCTGCACGCGCTGTCCCTCTTGGTCCTTGCTGCAACCCTGTGACACTGGCAGGGCGGAGCTAGTACACTGACATTTTACAGGTGAGGAGGCTGAATTCAGGGAGTTGGCCTGACAAGTCTGAAGCCTTCTGGGTAGCAGGCAGCAGCAAGGAATTGGGACCCAGGCTCCTGGTTGGGAACCTGATGCCGGGTTCGCCACGCTGCTGACTCTAAGATGTAACAGCGTGAAGCCGTGGGCTCCAGCCTGCCAGGTACAACTTGGCAGCAGCTGCAAACCACCCTGTGTGTTTCATGTCGCCCACACCCCTGCCTCGGAGCAGCCTTGAAACTGCGGGAACTGTCCTATTATTCTGACATCCCATTGTTCCTGGCCTAGTGAGGTGCCTCAGAAAAGTGAAAGACTTCAGTGGCGTTGCGTGTGGACGTAGGTGGAGAGCACACACGTCTCAGAGGGCAGAGCTTGTGGTTTCCGTGTGCAGGATCAAGTGTGCTTTGCGGGCTGTCCTTGGCAGTGGAAATGGGCCATATAAATAATACATTGAAATAACAGAGGCTGCTGCAATCCGCCAGAAGGGCTGTGATGGTAGAGATGACGGACTTCTTGGCCCAGGGACTGGGGGCTGTGCCAAGGGCACTGAGAGAACTCAAAAAGGGAGGAGAAGTTGAGGCTAGGTGTTCTGCATCTGGATATCAGCAGGGGCACATGCTTTTCTCTGTGGTCCAAGCTTGCTGACCTTTGCAAAGAACCAATATACTCAGTGTTGCAGATCTAGGGCAGGAAAAGAAGGACGGGACGAAAAGGGTCTAATCAATGAGTGACAATTTCAGCCCCAAGGAATCTGAGACAGTGAGGTAGGAGGGGTGAAGGTGAGGAGTCTGCGAGCCCAGCTCATTGGCCAGGCAGCTGGGGAAATGGAGGCTTTTAGACCGGGACTCCTACCCGAGGGCAGCCTGCTTGCTGTGGGTGGCAGCGGGCCGGGGTGCTGGCTGCTGAGCTGTAGTCTCTCCCCCACTTCACCTCTTTGCCTTCTCATGGGCCAGGTCTTGCCTGCCTTTTCTCAAGCAGGACAAGGGGCTCTGGATTTTAAATAGGGGGCATCAGGGCAGCAGGCTGTAGAGCCTTGGAGAGGACTCATCCTGGGGGCACACAAGGAAAAAGGCAACATTTCTGGCATCAGGGAAAGATATACATTTAAATAGGTTGTCACCCCTTTTGGTCCTTGTGCAGGACTTTTCCAGGGCCATTATTCAGCTGGCATTTCAGTAGGCCTTGCGTTACATTATATTGTTTATCTGTCTGCCCCTCAATAAACTCATCAATGGAATGAATGAGAGAGCTGTGTGTGAAAGTCATTCTCCTTTCGGGGCCTTATTTGCTTCTCCGACAAACACGATCTGACATCTGTCTGCCAGCCAGGTCCTGTGCCCAGCGCTGGCCACCCAGAGATCAGTGTCATGGTCGTATGTAAATAACGTGGATATTAGCATAGTGCTCTTTCTAGAGCAGCGCTACTCAAAGGGCCTGTCTGCTTCTACAGAAGGAGCTTGCATCAGAACATAAACCAAGCCACTGTTCACTGAGAAAGTCTTCCTTTCAACAAGAAAAGTCGGCTACAGCCTAAAGCATGGGCTTAGCAAAGCAGCTGATTGCTCTTCCAGCAAGAGGTCCTATAAGGACCCTCGCGATAACTGTGGCTGCTGGTCTGCATCACACATGCTGAGTAGTACTTTCTGTGCATCAGGCACACAACTCAACACTATGTGTATAAATAGTGCATGTGCCCCCCCCAACACACACATACATGTATGTATGTGTATTAATTTCATTCTTTAAATTATGCAGTAAAATTTACTTGTCACCCCTTTTGGTGTATTGTACTATGCATTTTAGCATGACTATAGGTTTGTGTGACCCTCATTGTAATCGAGATCCATCACAGATTCTTCACCCCAGTAAATGTCCTCCTGCTCCCCGTTTACAGCCACCTTCTTCCTCCACCCCGAAGCCCTGGCAGCCCCTGCAGATGAAGGCGACGTCCTAGGGATGGGAAGAGCATGGACCCACGGGGGCTGCACAGAGCTAGTGGAGTGAGGACAAACTTCTATCATCGTGTCCCTTTTCTTACGGGCAGAACCTGGACATACTGCTCACACGTAACTGCAAGGGATCTGGGAAATCAGGCCTTTGTTCTGCAGGGCCATTGTCTGTAGCCTCTCCCCGAAATAAGAGGGGTGACAATCACAGTCTCTGCCACAAGAATGAGGCTCAAGAAATGTCCCATTTCCTTATTTTTTAAAACCAATCAATCCTGGCTCAGAGCTGTCTTTGTCAAGGACTGGGACAGGCTGACCCTCGGTTGTTCTGGGGCTCCCTCTAGCACACCCAGGCTGTGTGGTCCAGAGCAGCGTGGGGAGAGGCCCTCTGCCACTCAGTGCTGCTGACGGGGTGGGGGTGCTGCTTTGTTCCCTGAGGGGCACTGTGGCTCTGAGGAGGGGACAGGAAGTAGCCTTTCCTGAGGGCTCAGCCTCAGGACTGAAGCTCTGGCCTTCATAGAATGGCCTCCTAGCATTTGCTCAGCCGCTCTCATCCAGGGCTGTGAGGGCCCTGCTGGGTTTCTCAAAGAACTCTCCAGATCCCAGCAGTGCCTGGCATAGTTTCAGGGAGCCTCAAGGTCAAATTTTTGAACAGTCCTAAAAATACATATGTATTTACAATACTTAAAAAAAAAGATTTTACTGAATTTTATTTTTTTTAAGATTTTATTTATTTTTAGAGAGAGGGCAAAGGAGGGAGAAAGGGAGGGAGAGGAACATCAACATGAGAGAGAAACATCAATTGGTTGCCTCTCGCAGTCCCCCAACTGGGGACCCGCCCGAAACCCAGGCACGTGCCCTGACTGGGAACAGAAACAGCAACCTTCCAGTCCACAGGCCAGTGCTCAGTGTGGCTCAGTCACACTGAGCCACACCAGCCAGGGTGACCTTTTTTTATTTTTAGAGAGAGGGAAACATCTATCATCTGGTTGCCTCTTGAATGTGCCCCGACCAGGCCTGAACCCACAACCCAGGCATGTGCGCTCACTGGGAATCGAACTATGCAACCTTCGCTTTGAGGGCTCATGCCAAACCAACTGAGCCACACAGCTCAGGGTATACGACAGTTTAAAAAAAAACTTCAGGCCCTGGCTGGTGTAGCTCAGTGGATTGAGCACGGGCTGCGAACCAGGCATCGCAGGTTCGATTCCCAGTCAGGGCACATGCCTAGGTTGCAGGCCATGTCTCCCAGCAACCGCACATTGATGTTTCTCTCTCTCTCTCCCCCTCCCTTCCCTCTCTAAAAATAAATAAATAAAATCTTTAAAAAAAAAAAGAAACACACTGTTAAAAAAAAAAAAAAAAAACTTCAGAAGAGCCTCCAGGAACCTGACTGACCTATGACATTCAACTAAACCAAACATTGTTACATAAGGTAGGTGTCTCAATCAGGGTCCTGGCAAGAAACAGGTGCCCTAGCCAATTTGGATAATTTGAGGAGAATTGAATCAAGGGACCAGACGGAGATTTGGGGCTAGTGACACCAGGGAGCCTGAGGGGGTGAAGAAAGGAAGCCACTGTCCGAATTTGGACTGGAAGAGAGCTGGGGAGAGGGGGGCTTCTGTGGCCCCAGCTGTCAGCAGCCACAGAGAGGACGACCATACCCTGACAATACTCGCCTCCCTCCTCCTATGCCTCCTCAGGGTTCCTCAATTAGCTGTGCCCAACAGGAAGTAGAGGCCAGGAGCCTGGGAGTCAGCCGCCACAGGGGGACAGCCGAGGTCTGGAAAGGCTCACAGCACAGTAGGTGACGGGGGATGAGGATGACAGGTACAGCAGGACACTTGCACGGCGACTGCTCTGAGTCAGGGATTACTTTAAGGGCTTTTCCCAGGCTGACTCATGTAACCTCGGAGGGCTGTGGGCAAAGAACAGAGGAAGCTGGGTGAGGACTCAGAGGCATTCGAAGCAGCTTTCCATGGAAGAGATGAGAAAGGAGGCGGATTTGAGCTGGGCCTTCCAGGGTGGGGTGGGGTGGCTGCGGGAGGATGCCTGCAGGCAAACCGCCCAGGCCCAGATGGAGGCACCAAGGAGGAGCAGTCGACACTCCTGGATCAAAATGCACCGTTTATCCCAGAGTCAACAAGGGCATTTTGTGTGTGGTGCGAGGGGGCCAGGGAGGAGGGGAGGAGGGAGGGAGGAGGGGCTTGCGTGTCCAGGCAAGATTGGGATCAGGAAGAAGTCAGGCCTTCCTGCCCCTGCAGCAGCCAGCCAGGTCCCTCTAACCACGTCCTTTAAGAAAAAACCCAGGCCAGAAGAAAGAGGCCTTGGAGATCATCAACACCAACGCTGGCCATCATTATCCGTGTTTATATGACTGCCTCTAACAATTAACACTGTCCTGCGAAGTAGGTTTTACCGTCTTTCTTTTAATAGACAAAGAAACTGAGACCCAGAGAGGCTAAGTAAGTTGCCCAAGGTCACACAGGTAACAGGTGACAGCCGAGGCTCACTTCCAAATCCAGTGAGCTTCCCAGGACACTGTGGTGCCTCCCACACCTGCAATGCAGACAGCAAACACACGGGGTTCAGGAGGCTGGAGCAGACCACGGGCGTCCATGACGGGGCATCCGGACGGAGGAGTCAAGGGTCAAGATCATCCAAGATAGTTCCTGGAGGACAGCAAACATAAGTTTAACTTTTGAGGGCAAGGGGAATTACTACTATTCGTGGAGAAAAAGGACAGAGCGTTCACAGCGGGGACACCTTCACCGGGCGTAGGGAGGCGGGAGAGAGGGTGGTTTACAGCGCACACAGGGGCAGCAATGCGGGGGAGAGCTGGGGGCTATGCTGGGAGGTCGGGGGGACTTTGCTAAAAAAACTATGGGGGCCGAGACTTTCGACTGGCTGCAGTGGGACTTAGACACGAGGTCAGGCTCTTCAACAGAAAAGTGACATGATGAAAGCAGAGATTAAGGAAGATTAACATCCAAGGTACACAGTGACCCCCACAGTCAAAACTTGGAAGAATGCCTGCAACACAGCTCTGTAAATTAGGTACTAATAATAAGTGGCTTTTAAACACATTGTCATATATTTTTTTTTAAATTTTTTATTTATTGATTTTAGAGAGAGAAAGAAACACTGGCTTGTGGTTTCACTTATTTATGCATTCATTCCTTGCTTTTTGTGCCCTGACTGGGGATCAAACCCCACAGCCTTGGCATATTGGGACAATGCTCTAACCAACGGAACTACCTGGCTTGGGCAGTAATAAAATATATATATATATATATATATTTTTTTTAAAGATTTTATTTATTTATTTTTAGAGAGGGAAGGGAGAGGGAGAGGGAGAGAGAGAGAGAGAGAAACATCAATGTGCGGTTGCTGGGGGACATGGCCTGCAACCTAGGCATGTGCCCTGACTGGGAATTGAACCTGTGATGCCTGGTTCGCAGCCCGCACTCAATCCACTGAGACATTGTCATATTTTAAAAGGGGCTGTCATTCAAAATGTGGCTAACGTATAAAGTAGGTGTTTTTTCCCTTTTTCTGACTCAATGAGTTTAACTGACACTTGTATTACTTTCCTGGAAAACTGCTGCCCCCAAACAAAACCTGCGAGCGTGTGCGTGCCCATGCAGCGGAGGGAGGAGCCCTGTTGCTTTGGCAGTGGAGGGTGGTGGAGCCGGCCCTGCCATCGGCCTCCGACTGTGCTGAGCCGTCAGCAGGGGCTGACAAGGAGGGCTTGCTTGCGGCCCCTCAGGGTGGTGATGCCTGATGGGTCCAGTGTGCCAGGCTCCGCTTAGACCCAGAATGGAAGAGCTCCTTTCCCCAGACATGGTGAGAGCCTAGAAGATGCTCTGAGTTGGTCTTTATAAAATTGCCAAATCAAAGTTAAACCGGCATAAATGAACTTAACCGAGGGGTTAGGGAATGAGCAAGCTAGAGAAAGGGGAGGCCCATGGCTGCGATTGGAAGGGGTCATCTGAGGTGCCTGAGTAAGTGATAGTTCAAGGGCATGGTCATGGCACAACCACTAGGTGTGAGGCTCTGTGCTAGGCACTGGGTAGATGCAAAGACAACGGAGGCCACAGGTGAAAGTTCTCACACACCGCCTCATCAAGGACCCTTCTCTGGCACCCACACATTCACACACACTCATACACGCACCACCTGGTTTAGGAATAGCTGCCTTACCAGGGGGCCCAAAGCTCCCAGAGTTTGTACTGATCCCACTGCTCACCACACTGAATAGTCATTTGCTGACTTAACTGTCCCCGGCGCTCTCTCCAGTGCTAGCGAGGCATTGCTTGGACCAATGTTTTAAAAAAATTGATCAACCAGTGAAACGGGGTAAGGGAATTTCAATCCAGCCGAGGAGGTGAATGAATAACTATGAGTTATCTTGAGACCATTTACTTTCCTAAGAGAAGCGATTTATGAAATGTCCTTCAGGAGCTCAGAAAAAAACCCCATCTTGTGCGCTTCTGGGCTCCAGGGTGACTGTGGAGTCCTGAGGAACTGCAGCCGCCGACAGGTGGATAGATGCCCAGCCACTGGGGACAGGCTGGATGGTGGGGCAGAGCCACTAGGAAGAAATGGCCATCACCTTTGACCCTGTCACTCCCGGGGAGGAGAACACAGCCAGGTTCCCACCAGCCTTTGTTCACTGACAACAGGAGAGAGAAGTCCTCTCTCCTCTTCTACTCTTCTGCTTATACCACGGTGTCAGGGCCTCGCGGTCCATGCTGGACCAGTGTGACAGTACCATACTGGAAAGGAATACAGGACAGAAGACGAATGGTTGTCACCCCGTGGGGGCCTTTGTGGGCAGCCATGTGAAGAATCGAATTTCCTTCCTCCCTCCACGTGATCTTCATTCTTCCTTGACCTCTCTGTTCTCCCGCCTGGCCCTGGGAAACGGCCTTTGGGCCCCTGGACAATAATGGACTGCCTGTTTAGGTGATGAAAACCACGAGCCTGCATTTCATTCTCCAGTGTGAGGTTGTCTCTAATTATGTTAGCATAATGAGTTGACACAAGACACAGAGTGGTCACACTGATGCCAGGCAGCCGTGGTTTCCTAGCAACAAACCAGAAACTGTGTGAAGTAAGTCCTGTTTGTGTCTCGGTTCACGTGTATCAAGAGCTGTCGTCACTGTTGAATGTGGATACGCGTTGATTTCTTTTCCAGATTCTAGTGCAAAGAGTTTGAAAGGCTATAACATTCTTGACATTTTTTCATGGGTCTGGAGCTAATTTTTTTAAAATTTTTGGTTTTTAAAGATTTGTATTTACTTTTAGAGAGCAGGAAAGGGAGAGAGAAAGAGAGGGAGAGAAACATCAATGTGTGGTTGCCTCTCGCATGCCCCCCACTGGGGACCTGGCCTACAACCCAGACATGTGCCCTGACTGGGAATCGTACCGGCGACCCTTTGGTTTACAGGCCAGCACTCAATCCACTGAGCAAGACCAGCCAGGGCTGGAGCTCATTTTAAAGAAGCATCTTATCTGCTCATGTAATCATTTCATGTGTGCTATGCTTTGAGTCACAGCAATTTGTTTGGGGTAGCATAGAATATCCATTTTAAAGATCTGCTTTAGTTTCTAAATCCATCAGCCCTTCCTTTTCCTCTTGCTTGAATGATCTCAGAATACCTTATTTCTAGTTTACCTCCTGCAGCAGAGGTTCAGAGAGGAGAGGAAATGTGCCCTAGGTCACTCAGCTAGCGAGAGACAGGACTGGGATTCGGATCCTGTGTCCTGTCTGTGGGATGCAGAGGAGGTTTCTGATTTGCACGGTGACCGCATACAGTGTCTTTTTGAAGACGGTAGTCAGAGTGTCTTTGGGTGTCTGCGAGGTAGGTTATCACTCCCCTAGGGCCCAGCATCAAATGGTTATTGTTCTGGGCACGGCCTTCCTCTGGATCAAGGTGTGGAATAAAGCCAGATTCTAGGCTCCATAGGGTACATACACTTCCTGCCATATCACAGGTATCCTATTAGTATGTGCTGAATGAATGAATGAATGAATGAGTGAGTGATTCTAATTCCACTCCTAACCAACGTCTACCCCTGCCATGCCAACTGAAGCAGATCATAATGGTTTCCGTCACCCAATACTCAAGAGATTATTTTGCTGCAAACGACAGTACTTTGGCATGTTAGAAAAGAATTGTAAAAGTTCTCGTTGTTCAAATTATTGTTCTTGATAACTATTGAGACGGGGAGAGAAACGGAGCTGCCCCCTCTTATGAAACAGTGAGCCAGCTTGAGTCAGGAGGGAGTGTTAGCAGGTGTTGTGGCAGAACAGGTGGCAACGGACTGCCTGGGGCTCTGTTTGCCAAGGCAAACGCCGCCACAGCGCACGGCGTCGAGATCCCTGCTCTGCCTTGCTGAGAGTCGGTGTGGAAGCATTTGATACCCGTTCGTTTCATCCCGAATGTGGGCCATTCTGATACAGCCTTCCTTCTGAGGTGCTTTGAGTCTTTTGGGCCAAGGCATCTATTTATAGCCGGGCCTGCAAATATAGACTAACAAAGCTCTGCCTCATCTCCTCGTCCAGCCCACGGCCTCTGCCAGCACCTGGCTGCGCGTTCTGGATCTCCGCGCGGTACCCGAATGTGAGGGCTAGAGAAACCCTGTGCGAGCGGACCCTCCTTCGCGTTCTCAGTTGTGTCTCCTTTTTAAGCACTTCTTCTGTTTTCTCTCTTATGATGAATACTCATCACCGTCTTGCCAAGTGCCAGATACACCGGGAGATGTGAAATGAATGTCATTCCTCAGGGCGGAGAAGCCCCACTCACAGGAGGCGGTGTCTTTGTGGCTCAGGTTTTATTGAAAATTTACTGGCAAAGGAGGAGCGTTTAGAACGCAGCGATGCCAACAACTTAATGTTGAATATTCGACATGTGTTTCAAAGTCTTCCCACTGCTCCGTCGCTCGGGGTTTTGGCCCTCTCCTCTCCCGCCTTTTCTGCAGAGAGGAGGCTTTGATTCCTGACTGCCACGTGACTCAGGAACACCTTTGATAGCTAAAGTTCACTGTGCAGTCTCTTCAAACAGTGAGCCTCCATTCTAGTTAGTGCTCCCTCTTCTCCCTCTCTTTCTCAGGGGAAGGAGTGAGAAGTTAAAAACTTTAACTGACCCATGGACATGAACTATATCACACCTCTTCTCCTCCACACCTCATCCCCGGCTTTGGCTTAAAAGTCACTTGAGTGACTACAATCAGTTTTGGTTTTAAAACACTTACGTGCTTATTGTATGAAGCGGCACTTGTTCATTGTTTATTATGTTGTTTTGGTTAGTGGGTATCTGGCGCTGTGCAAACGTCCACGGAGACATCCGGGCCATGCTGTAAGGACTCCGAAGTCTGGTTCTGTCCAAAACACCCGTGAACACATTCGGGCACGCCAAATGGTCCCATCCCAAACACCTGTGCTCAGAAAACATCCCTGGGTTTGAATAGCTCGTAGTGTTTATTCATACTTTTGGTTTACAGTATGAATATCATCATGTTTTATTGGTCCAATAATTGTGTTGTGTCTATATGGCCAATAATAACCCTTCTTGCCCCAGAAGCCTAGCTGGTCATGGCACATGGGGCCGGGTGGATGGGTCAGCATGGACCCAAAGTCTCCGTGGATGTTTGGGCAGCGTCAAACGTCCCGCCAGGCTTGTTTCTCCTTTTCGATCATCAGCTCACGTGGACAGGGTCTGCCTCTCCTTCACACCCCTTTTGTTCTTTCTCAGCCCAGAGCGTGGTGCAAGGCAAGGGGGATAATGCTTTATAAATATTTCTGTTCGATCAAACAAGTTTTTCACATTGGGTTTGAACAAAGGAGTCACTTTCTTTACGCAACAGAGCTGAGCCGGTAGGCCAGGAACCGATACCAGCTTTCAACCCTGCTTATTGAAGGAATGGATGAATGAATCACAGGTAATAACAAAAATAAAAATAAATAAAAAACACACAGACAAATAGCAAATGTGTGATGTGGCCGGGGACAGACCAACAGAAAGTAGTGAGGCTACTGGCAGCAGCCGGGTGGCATGCTTTCCTTCCGAGCTTTCAAACCCACTTTGCAAACAAAACCGGGTGCTGCCCTGTGAACAAGCACGGAACCCTGGCCTGAGAAACACGCACGAGCGGAGCTTGCCTTCCAACACATGCTGTGCTCATCTCCTGCTCAGGAGCCCACGCTGGTGTCCTGCTGGACTTCGCTGACTAAACACTCATTCGAAGGTGAAGTCGCTAAGATGGGACAAGAAAGCATTAAACCTGAAGCGTGGGGCCCTTCTGAGTGCCAGGCCCTCCCTGTGCATCTGTCCAGGCTGCAAGCCCATGGAGCTGGCCCCACCTGGCACGTGGTAACTGTTTGGTTAATGAGTAAAGAAACGCTGCTTCGGAAGCACAGGCCTGGTGTACCAAAGCTCACCTGTGGGAGGAGAGGGGGTAGAAGTGGAATGGGGTGAAAAAACAACACCAACAATACATTATCTTCAAACCAGAAAAAAAGCTCGATTATTGAAACGGCTCTAGGACCCAGTAATAATGTGGGGGCATTTCCTCCATACGTCACCAAGAGCAATTCTCCATGAGCAGCCTACACGTCTCTCATTCTGACGCTGTCTGCCTGTGGGGAGCATGCGGTCCCACTGGTCAAGGGCTCAGTCCCACAAGACTGTCCCCACTGCAGAGGCCAGCTGCTCACTCAGGTTTGTCACCTGGGGTTTCTGACCAATCGACTGTAAATCAAGAGTTCCCATTACCCCCTCCTTGGGTTTGATTAATTTGCTAGAGTGCCTCACAGAACTCAGGAGAACAGTTGACTTACATTTATGGGTTTATTATAAATGGATACAGACCAGCAGCCACATGGAAGCGATGGGCAGAGTAAGGTGCAGGGGAGGAAGTGCAGAGGCTCTGTGCCCTGTCCTGGTGCGCCACGCTTCCCAACCCTTCACCGGTCACCAACTGGGAGTTCTCCGAGCCAGGTGGCTTCCGTGCACGGGTGTGATCAGTGACGAACTCCATTGCCACCCCTCTCCCCTCTCTGGAGGATGGGAGTGGGCTGAAAATGCTGGGCTTCTCATCAGGGCTTGGTCTTTCTGGGGCCCAGCCCCCAGCCAGGGCACACCGAGCATCTCTTCATTAGAACAAAAGATGGTCCTAGTGCTCTTATCACTTAGGAAATCACAAAGGTTTTAGGAGCCCTTTGTCAAAGACGGGGTCAGAGATTTTACACACACACACACGTGTGTGTATGCATGTATCACCTGTCCTGAAAGTATCCAGCCACATACTATGGGAAAAAGATGTTTATTGAAGAAGATACAAGAAACACTGTACAATGATAGCGCCTCAGTCTCCTTCAAAGTTAGGGCCTTCTTGAGGAAGTCTGGTTCGTTGGCAGCAGTTTGAATCAAGTCATTAGCAACTGCAGCTCAGTGTTCCCTCTGCTCTGGTAGCAGAAGCCGCGAAATGAATTTTGTCACAACACGTTTCATGCCAAGATCCTGCATGAAAATCTCGGATACAGTAGCTTTTGGAGCCCCCAGATCAGCTTCTAGTTCTCACACTGTCAGCAGCCAATCTTTGTTGACTGCAGCCCGTGCATGTTCAGCAGTCTCAGGTGCTCTGCTTGCTGCAGGCCTCCCGGAGCGTGGATCACTCTCAACAGATTCCCGGCCATCTTTGAAGCATTTGTGCCACGCTTGTATTTGTGCTGCACTCACTGCATTGTCTGCCAAAGCCTTTGAATCATTCCAATAGTTTCCGCAGAGGAATCTTCAAACTTAACACAAAATTGGATGCAGATTCATTGCTCTACTCGCTCAGTCCTTTTGAATGAGACAGCCACACAGTACATGTGCTTGCTCAACAGCCTCTACCGCCCCCACTGACTAGTACAGTGATGTCGTCATTGTTCACACACGCGCATTCCAGTCCACTCTCTCTGGCTGCCAGGTTCCATCGATGTCACGCAAACTGTTCTCACTATATTCACAATTTTCTGGGCAGGCCTCGTGTGTGTGTGTGTGTGTGTGTGTGTATAATGTAGATTTAATTTCATAATTTTAAGAAATTATTTTTTCCAATTATAGTTGACATATATTAGTTTAGGTGTATAACATAGTGACTAGACATTTACATAACTTACAAAATGATAACCACAAGAATCTAGTACCCACCTGCACCATACACAGTTACTACAATATTATGGACTGTACTCCCAGTGCTGTACTTTACGTCTCCATGAGTGTGTAACCATTTCTTAATGCCTTCTCACACATCCTTCTGGCATCCCCTCCCTTCTCGCAACCATCAGTCTGTTCTCTGTATCCGTGAGTTTGTTTCTGTTTTGTTTCTAATTTATTTTATTTTTTATATTCCACATATAAGCAAAACCATATGGTTTTTGTCTTCAAAGACAAATATTAAAACAAGGGATGCACCTGGTGTTCTCATCACAGGAAATTACAAGGGTTTTAGGAGCACTGTGCTAGGAACCAGGGGCAGAGACCTATATATATATATATTTTTTTTATAATTAACTTTTTTTTTTAAAGATTTTATCTATTTATTTTTAGAGAGGGAAGGGAGGGAGGGAGAGAGAGAGAGAGAAACATCAACGTATGATTGCTGGGGGACGTGGCCCGCAACCCAGGCACGTGCCCCGACTGGGAATCGAACCTGCGATGCCTGGTTCGCAGCCCACACTCAATCCACTGAGCTACACCAGCCAGGGCCCAATATATATATTTTTTATTATTTCACAATTGTCTACTAATGGCAGGCAGAATAGATATATGCACGTATTAATCTCTCATCATTTTTTTTAACTTCTAAGCCAAGAGTTTTTCATCTCTTTTTCTTTCTGACATTTGTTAATCAGCTGCAATCCTGAACAGACCTGAGTCCCATCAGTTCTGTCATTTGCTAGAGAGGCAGTCCTTGGGAGAGAGGAGGGTGGAAGTCCACAGGGCATGAAAGATTCATGGTTGGGGGAAGCGAGTCCCTGCAAAAGAAAGATTAATTTTCATGGTGTATAGAATTTGATATATTAATAACCACTCTGGTTCAGAAGAGCTTAGATGAACAAATTTGTGGAGGCAACACTACTTCAGAACTCTGGGGGAGGGGAGTGAGGGTGAATTGTAGCTGCATGGCCTGGGCTTTCCTTTGCATTGCATTCATGTGTTGAGGTCAAGGTGAATACGATGCCATCAGAAGAAGCTGGACTGCAGTTTCCCAAAGGGGATGGAGAGGTGGGGAAAAAAATCAAATGACAGATGCTTGGAGTCCTGATTCCATTTGAAATTCCACCTCTCTCCTAAATGAAGCTCATTGTTGATTGAGTCAAGAAAATCAGCTTTATGCCACATTTGTTGATTCACAACCAGCATTTCTTAAGTGCCTATTGTATGGCAGGCACTGTGTTAGGTGCTGGGGCTTTGAAGTAAAATTCAATCAAGTCCTCATGCTAAAAAAGCCCCCAGTTTATCCTGAAATAAAATTGTGGTTGTTGGGTTGGGGTGCGGAGCCCTCCTGTCTCTTGGTGCCTTGGGAAAATGACCACTCACATCCAGAATGCCCAAATGCTGGAGGAAGTCATTTTACTCCATAGAAGTTGGTAAGCTATGAGTCGTCATGGCAACAGATTAAACAAAGTTGGAACTGGGTGTGACGGCCCCAGCTGTGAGCACTGCTGCCCTGTCCTCTCCTCCTCTGCTTGATGACTCCTTGCTCATTGCAGAGATAATTTTCCAGGGCATGGGACTTGGCAGCAGAAGGAGCAGAAAGGAGGGAGCTGCTGGGAAGGTAGAGATGCTTCAGATTCAATAGAATAATAAGTTAAAAAGCATAACAGTCACTGGACCCTCATCACGTGCCAGGCACTGTGCTGGGCATTGCTGCTGCTGCGTCTCAGCTGATTCTCACCATAACACTGTGTGGCTGGCAGTCTGCTTTCCCCTGTTGTGGAGGTGAGGAAACTGAGGCTCGGGTGGGCTGCAGATAAACTGCTTGCCTAGGGAGATAGTGGAGCTGAGAACCTGGGTGTGTCTGATTCCCAAGCCTGTGTTCTCAAGGCCCAGTGGTGGGGGTTCCGAACCGCAGTGACAATGTCCCTGGGGATGTAGAGAGGGGATGACCAGGATGCAGATTTCTCAGTGCAGCTCCAGGTCTGCTGAATCAGAATGTCTTGGGTGGGGGCCGTGGAATCAGAGTACAAAGGCATCTTGGAGGTTGCTGGTCTGAGTGAGGCCCAGAGAGGGGAAGTGATCTGCCCGGGTCCCAGGACTAGTTAGGACCAGGAGCCAGGTCTATGCCAGCTTAGGGGCTTAGAGTTGTGGCGGGGAGTGTTCACTGGGAACCAGAACAGGACATGCTGAGCCCGACCACTGGAAGTGGCCCTTCAGTCATGATGACCAGCTCCGTTACGCTGGTGCTCCAATGAAGAAAAAGAGAGGAGGGCGAGAGAAGCTTTATCCAGTGCTTATTTTATTTTCTTTCCAGCATTTTTGCCTACAAGGCCAACCCACTTCCTAGCCTGGTCACCAGGGTAACCATCACCCCCACCTTGACAGTCAAGTGCATACCCAGCTCCTTGCACCCACATCCACAGCCTCGGACCCAGGCCTATAATCAGCCTCCTGCTGCCTCTGCATGCAGGCAACAGCGACAGTCAGATGGCCTCCCGCTCCCTGGGCTCACCCCCCATCGCGGTTCTGCAGACACCTCCTCCCCACGCGCACACACCGTGTTTGCCTCCCTCGCCCACGGCCTCCCGGGAGACAAATGTGCAATCTGCTCTCCGCGTGTATCATCACCTCGGGGGGGTGGGATCTGCCCTTGAGTTGGGGTACAACACAACCCGCAAGGCCCACACGGGGGTGGGGGGAACCACATCCTCTGGGAGGAGGGGGGCCATGGCAGCAAACGCTCTCTCTCCCTCCAGAGACAGCTGAGGGGGTGGCTGGAGTTGAGGAAGAGTTTGCAGAGAGACATCAGAAATCAGAAGAAGGGCTGAGGCAGCAAACGGGGAGAACTGGGGAGACGAAGCAGCTCCCTGGCTGTGAACCCCAGGGCCCCGGCCTAGGAAATCAGAGACCCCCCCATCACCGCAGACACCTGCAGTCTGACCACACAGGTGAGGAGGCTGGGCACCCTCTTCAAGGACCCCACCAAAACGGTGTCAGGAGGCCAGGCTGCTAGGGCCATGGAGTCCCTGTCAGGATTTCAAAGAAGCCAACTCCATCCAGCTGGGCAGGCCCAGGGGCCACCCAAGTGCCCCACCTGCTGGTCTGCGCTCCTTCCTTGACTGGTGCAGCCCATCAGTGCTTCCCACCAGCTCTATCCAGACCTCTGTCCCCCACACCCCAGCCACGTCCCTCCTCACATCATCCTTCCCTCATCCCTCATCTCCCATCTTGGACACATCTTAGGCCATGTCAGATTCTCTGGCTCTCACCTGTCTCCTAGGCTCTGAGCCACTTCCGTGCTCAGCCCTGGGGACCAGGGATTGCTGTCTCGAATACCCTCCTTTCTCCGTCCTTGCAGTTGAAGGCCAACCTCTCCAGCCTGCCTCCTGCAGGACTGGGATCTGGCTTCTCCAGGGACCATTCAAGTGCTAGCGGGTTCACTCCCCGAGGAGCCAACTTTGACCAGCGGGAAGCAGAAGGCCAGACGAGCCTTACCTGCCCCGTTCCCCCGGAGAGTTCCCAGGCCTGGGTTTCTGCACAGCCAGTCTGGAGACATCCTGCACGGTCAAGCCCCTGGCTGAGCCTCTTCATGCACTGGGGGCCAGTGCGGCAGCCAGTGCGGTGGTGATTTGCTTGCCATCCTGCCCCACCTCCCTTCTCTCTGGTGGCCTGGGGCCGCGCTTCCCAAGGAAGGGTTAGCACTTAAGCTTTGCCCCCAACTGTTTTCCAGGGAATCTGGTCTAAATCAGCACCCAGACTCAAACAGAACAGAATTCTGCTTCTGTATTCTCTAGCTTAATTCCCTCATTTGACAGAAGAGCTGAGGCCCAAAGGAATTAAGGGACTTCTAGTTAGTGGAAAAGCTATGGTCATTCATTACTCTAACGAATAATTAATGAGCACCTACTACGTACCAGGCATTATTCTAGTCATTGGGAATGTAGTAGTGAATAAAATGGACAGAACCCCTGCTTTTATGAAACACAACATTCGAGAGGGAAATCAGAGGAGGAAAAAAGACTGTGAATGAGTGAGTAACACATGCAGAATGTTAGGCTGCTAAGTGCTGGTGCTGGTGGGTGTTACGGGCTGAACTGTGTCCTCAAAATGCACACGCTGAGGTCCTAAACCCAGCGTCTGAGAATGTGACTGTGTTTGGAGACAGAGACATCAAAGAGGTGGCTGAGTTAAAATGAGGTCATTAGGGCGGGCCCTAACCCAATCTGACTGGTGTCCTCACAAGAAGGGCATCCGGACACACAAAGGGACACCAGGGGTGCCTCTGCACGCAGAAAAGACCTTGGGCAGGTGGCGGGACACCTGCGAGCCTCAGGAGAAACCAACCCTTCCAGCACCTGGGTCTTTGACTTTCAGCCTCCGGAACCGCAAGATAACAACTTTCTGTTGTTTAAGTCACCCAGTCTGTGGTGTCCTGTTAAGAAGGACTTAGCAAACTAACACAGCTGGATTTTAATCTCGTAGAAGGTATCCTGAGCTGGTCGCACCCAGAAGGTGCCACTGGAGGAACTCCCGGAAGGGTGTGATGGAGCGAGCTCTCTGCAAGTGCAATGGAAGAGCGCCCCTGGTGGAGGGGACTGTAGGCCCCTGGGCTCCGACCCTCTGACCAGGATCACGCTGCCAGAAGGCAAGGAAACGGGAGATACAGAGTCAGAGAGGGTGTGGGAAGACATGCTCTGTGGGAGATGGGGAGCTCTTGTAGGGTTTATGGCGGTGGCTCTCAACTGGGGTGGAGAGGGGGACTTTGTCCCCAGATGTCCCATTTGGCAATGCCTGAAGACATTTTCCATGGTCACAACTGGGGGTGGGGAGTGAGGAGAGGTCAGGAGAGGATACTGACATCTAATGGGTAGAGGCCAGAATGGTGCTAAATACCCTCCAGGGCAAGGTCTCTCCTCCTCGCCAACAAAGCAGCACAGCAGCCCACACAGCAACAGGGTTGAGAAGTCCTGGTTTAGTGCCTGAGGTGACTGGGTCTGACTTCTGCGTCAATGGGACCAGTCTGGTTGTGTCGGAGGCAACTTTAAAAGCGGCAGAGCAGCAGCAGAGGCTCTGTTAGTTCAGGTGAGAAATGACGGCGACTCGGACCGGGGGGAAGGTCTACTCTGAAATTCACTGCTCCGTGTTCTATCCTTCCTGCCTCTTCCCTCTTTCTCTCTCCACTTTCTCTTTTCTAAAAAAGATTTTATTTATTTATCTTTAGAGAGGGGAAGGGAAAGAGAAAGAGAAGGAAAGAAACATCAATGTGTGGTTGCCTTGCACATGCCCCCGCAGGGGACACGGCCTGCAACCCAGGCATGTGCCCTGGCCGGGAATTGAACCGGTGACCCTTTGGTTTGCAGGCCAGCACTCAATCCACTGAGCCACATCAGCCAGGGCCCTACTTTCTCAATAAACATCAACAGAACCCTTACTAAGTGCCTGGGAGATTCCACAGACGCAGCCCACTAGGAACCTCATCTATTTGCCCAGACTTAAGTTGAAGAGAATGGAGCTGCTGGGAGCAGCTGCTGACATGGGGGCAGACTTTGGGAAGTCCACTTGGGGCTGTAGATGGAGCTCTGCGACAACTGTCCCCAGCTGCCATCTACTCAGACACTAAAGAAAGCACAGAATGAGTGCTGGGTGGGTGAAGGGTTCATCTGGCTGCAAAAGCCAGAACCTTGGAAATCATCCCAATGCCTCTGCCCCTCGGCCTCCAGCCCCTCTGCCTCCTGGCACACATCCCCAGTTCCTCCAGAACACGTCCAGCCTGGTCACATCGCCCCATCTCTGTCGCAACGGCTCCAGTCCCAGCCACTGTCCCTTCCCCCCCGTCTCTGCTGCCGCTCTTTCGCCTGTTTGAAGAGTGTGTACCTTTACTTTTCTTCGATTTTTAATGAAGTTGAGCTTCTTTTCCTAAGTTTATTGGTGACTCCTCTTCTGTATTCTGGTTGTTTATATGTGTTGCCCATTTTTCTCTTTGGTTGTTTTCTTACTGATTTGTTGCAGTTCTTGATTCTGGATGGCAATCCTTGTTTGATTAGTTTCTTATAAATATCTTTTCCCCGTCTATGGTTTGTCGTGTCACTGCTTTTGTGGTGTCTTTTGATGAACGTAAGTTCTTAATTTGGAGGTAGTTAGATTCATCATTCTTTTATTGTATAGTGTGTGCTTTTTGTTTTATTTAATAAAACTCTCCATATTCTGATGTCATAAAATGATTCTCCTATATTTTCTCCCTAAAGATCGAAAGATTTGTCTTTCATGTTTAGTTTTTTTATTCACCTGAAATTGATTTTTGTGTTTGGTCTGAGGTAGAAATTGAATTCAAATATTTTTCTCACATGGAAAATTGCATTAGCTTCCTATTGCTGCTGTATCAAATCACCATCGATCTAGTGGCTTAAAACAATGCAAATGTATCATCTTACAGTTCTGGAAGTGAGAACTGGGTTTCACTGGACTGACATCAAGGTGTTGGCAGGGCTGCATTTCCATCTGGGGGCTCTTGGGGTGTGGAGTTTTCGGTTTTCTCCTTGTCTAGATTGTAGGGGCTGCACACTCGGTGCCCCTGAATCCTCCAGGCCAGCAGTGGCCAATTTCTCTCGCCTCGCCTCTCTGACACGAACCCTCCTGCCTTCCCCTTTCACTCACAAGCACCCTGGTGGTTACATCGGGCCCACCTAGATAATCCAAGATAGCCTCTCCAGCTTCAAGATTGTTCAGTCAGTCACATGTTCGAAGTCCCTTCTGCCATATACATTAACAGAGTCCTGAGTTCAAGGGGTGACGATGCGCATATCTTTGGGAGACCACTATTCCGTCTCTTATAAAAATCAATCGATTCAGCGCAATTTATTAGATCTGTTCTGAAGCTGGGTATGAGGGGAGGACACTGGTCCCGTGGTGTCCTCACCACCAGAGTGCTGACTTTGTGCCAGGACTTTCTCTAAGCATTGTATGCATATTATCTCATGTAATTCTTACAACACGCCTTTGTGCTACATGCTACTTATACTCTTGTCTTAGAGATGAGTGAAGTGAGGGACAGAGTGGTTAAGTACCTTGCTCATAGTAGGAAGTGGCAAAATCCCCAGGAATCTGGAGTTGGGCTCCAAACTCCATGTGCTTAATAATCACGCTATTGCTGAATGAACTAATACAGTGAATACATTTAGTTTCCATTAGGTGTGTGGCACAGCCTAAGTCACATCATTTCTCTGAGCCTCACTTTCATTATCTGTAGAACTGGATTAGTTGTGAATGTCTTCCGTGCATCACAGGGCTGCTTCTAGGGCACACTGAGACAAGTCTTAAGGAAGCAGTTCAGATAAGGAAAGCAGGCTTCCAGATTGTTCCACTGTGTGTTTCTGGCAGAGGCAGGATGGGGACTCAGGTTTCCTGGCAGCCAGGCGAGGGTGGGCCATTTCCTCCATGGGGTGGTAACTGCAGCAGGTGGAGATCACAGTCATCCAATGGCACGTTCTCCTTCACCCGCCCCCTACACTGGGACAGCCAGTATCAAAGCCGCGTTTCTGTGGGTCTGATCAACTGTAGTTAAGAATTCCATGGAACCTCAGATGATGCTGTTACAAAATCCAAATATAAAATAATACTTTTTGGCTGAAACAGGGTAAGGTTTGCAAACATTATTCGGTATCAGATCTAACTGTGATAGGCAAGAGTAAGAAGTTAAATAGGGGAAAATGTAGGAGAATATTTTGTGACCGTGGGTGGAAAAGATCCTTAAACAACACCCCAAAACACATTCCACAAGGCTAAAACTTGATGAATTTGGCTACACCAAAATTAAGGATTTCCCCTGTCTGTAAGATAGCAAAAACGAAGTTCATAGGATGCATGAAATATTGGGAGATTTTGTAATGTCCAAGCCCGATAAGGGATTAATATTTAGAATATATAATAAGTCTTTCAATTCATTCAGAAAAATAATAGGAAATCCAGCAGAAAAGTAGGCAAAGAATGTTGATACTTCACAGAAGGAAAAAATCTCAAGGGTTCTTAAGAATATATGGAAAAATGATTACCATCACTAACCAAAGAAATACACATGAAAATTACAATGTGATATTACTGTACCAATATCAGATTGATATAAATCGGGACATCAGGTAATACCAAATGTTACTGTATGGAGTGGGGAAACAGGAAGCTTCCTACCTTTGTGTATCAAAATGTGCAGCATGACAAAGCCATTCTGGAGAACAACACGTGGCAGAGTGAGACTAAGCACTTCTAGACTCTGTGACCCAGCAATTCCATTTTTCTTGTGGTCCATAAGAGACACGTCCCATCCCAGAACTATCTGTGGTACCAAGGAACTGCTGGCAACATAACTGACCATTATTTCAGGAACTGATATGTAAAGTATGTTAGACGCACAAACAAAATACCATCAATGGTAGGAATGAATGAACTCCTATCCACGAGCCCCATGAATAGATCCTTAAAGCATTGTGCTGAGGAAAAACAAGAAACAGAGTGAGTTCTTAGCACAAGATCATTCATTTATATTAAAAAATAGATAACGTAGCCCGGGCCAGGTGACTCATTTAGTTGGAGCATCTTACTGTGCATACAAAGGTTGCAGGTTCACTCCCCAGTCGGAGCACATAACTAGGTTTCAAGTTTCATCCCCAGTCTGGGTTCCTACAGGAGGCAACTGATGGATGTTTTGCTCTCTTCCTCTCTCTAAAATCAGTAAACATATCCTCAGGTGAGGATTAAAAAGTAGATACATTAACTAAAACCAGTATCTTTCCAGGATATATACTTGTACTGGGACATAAACATATGAAAGAGTGTGCATGGGTGGTAGGGAAATGGGTCTATGGAGAGGGAATGAGTGGAAAATAAAAAATAAAGAGATAGAGAGAGAGTGAGCGCCTTGCTAACCCTTCTGAGCTGAAGAGTGTATCAACGAGGTCCAAAAACTCGCCCTAGTCGCTCTGTTATCCCTTCCAATTCTTAATAGGATCAAATGCAAGTGACTCAACGTGGCTGCCCAGAGCAGGGCCTCTCTGCATAAGGAACTTGCCTCCCTTCCACCCATTTGCCAAGCATTGGCTTCCCAGCACTACAGGCACTCCAAGTTCTACTGTGACCGGAAGTCCCACAACCACAACACGTCCAGGCTTCAGTCCGCAATCGTTTTAGACTTATTTCTCCTGGAAAAATCCTATTGATCATTTAAGATTCAGTTTAAGTGTCTCCCCTCCAGAAGTCCTTTCCTGCCTGCTGCACTTTCCCAAATGCCAGCCTCTTCAGGACCTCATTTCCATACCCCCTTCCCCATCACCCCCGTACAAGCCTCGGTGCCACTGCTTATTTTGGGATTACATCCCTCCCCCAGGGCTAGCGCTGAACTATCCTGCCGCGCTGAGCGGTCCCAGGGATAACCGGTAGGTTACTCCAGTCTAGCTGGTTAAACAAGACCCCCGCCCCCCTCCACTCTCCTTCGCTTCCCCTCTCATTGGTTCAACTTCGCCGCCCGCCCCAAGCCCGCCCACTACACGCCCCCAATCTGGCTCCCGCCGGTTACGGAAAGTGGAAGGCTCTGCGCACGCGCGGCGGGACGGGGCGCGCTCCGTGGAGGGCTGAGAGTACAGGCGAGCGGTGGGGGCCCTGGCCGCCAAGTTGTGAGGCGGTTGCCTCCGACCCGCGAGCGCGCGACTCCCGGGAGGGGGCGGGACTGAAGCGGGCGCCCTGGCACTCCCCGCCCTAGCCCCGCCCCTCAGGCCGCCCGCGCACCCGCCCCGCCCCCTCGCCGTGTCCGCCCCGCCCCCTCGGCGGCCGCGCTCTTCTCTATCTGCTGGCTCGCCGCTCGCCGCCCGCCGGGTTCCCGCGGCCGAGAGCGGGAGAAAGTCCTGCTGCCGGGCGCCCGCGGGGCTGCGCGCGTCCGGCATCCCGGGGCCGCTCCGGCCCGGGCGGCGAGGGGGCCCGGCGGTCCATGCATCCGCCGCCGCCCGCCGCCGCCGCTGCGATGGATTTCAGTCAGAACAGCCTGTTCGGCTACATGGAGGACCTGCAGGAGCTCACCATCATCGAGAGGCCGGTCCGCCGGAGCCTCAAGGTGCGCGTCCCGGGGAGGAAGACCTGCCCGCAGGGCGCCCGGAGGCTGGTCCCGGCCGAGACCCCCGTCCTGTCCCGAGGCGGCCCCCTGTCGGTGTTCGGCGGGCCCCTCGGTGCTCCTCCGGTCGCCGTGTCACACGAAACCGGCCCTTCCCGGGGCCCCTTCTTCGACGCATCCCCAGTTCCCCCATCCTGGACCCCCATCCTCGAGGGTCCGGCCGCTGGCTTTCTCCCCTGACCCGGGCCGGCCCCGCGGCTCCAGGGCACCCTCGGCTTCCCAATGCCCGTCCCCAACCTGCCCCAGGAACGGCCGGCGGAGCCGGTCCTTCGGACCAGCCCGCGTCTCCCTCCCCACGCGCCCCCCGCGCGGCCCCTCTCGGGCGGCGGCCCTAAGGGGCGTCCCCCTTCCTCCCGCCCCTGCAGGAGCTCCTCTTCGGGGCCGCAGCCGCCTTCTCCTGGGTCCTCTCCTGGGTGCCCCTCCCGGTCCCCTGGTGCTGCCGCGGTTCTGGCCCCAGTCCTACTCCTCAGGGAACACAGCCGCGATTGCGTGCCCCCCACCTTTTCTTGAGACACCCCAGATCTCACCCCCTTTCTCCCATCAGAGCGAGCCTAGGTCCCCCTGCCCCCAAGTCGTCCCGGGCCTCCCTTCCCCTCCCGACCGGCACCCATACCTGAGCCGTCCTGCTACCGGTCTTCAAAGCTCCATCGGTCGGCCTATTCTGTCTCTATCCTGAGTCACCACAGGTCCTTCCCCTTCTTCCCTCCCAGCCCCTCCACGATTCCAGTCAGGACCCTGCTCCCCACCCCCTTGAGGGAGTCAACCTTCACTGGCTCCCCCCACCCCCACTCGCTCCCCACCCGGCGAAGTCATCCTCCTCCCGAGCCTCCCAGAGGCCCCAACCCTCGCTGCTGGCAAACCTAGTTTACAGACCCCCCGCCCCCAGCCATCCTCTTAATAGCTCCCTCGGCTCTTCTTACTCCCACCTGCCGCAATATCTCGAGTCTTTGATTTCCTTCCAGCCCCAGATTTTATTCCCTCTTCTGCCCCCACCCCCAGATTTAGTTTTTTTCATTCCCACTGGGCTGCAGCCCTCATCCATCACCCTTTCAGCCTTTCTTGGGGTGGAAAATGCTGGAGAAACAGCCTTGGGGTATTAGGGAGAAAAAGTATGTATAAATTCTATATATACATACAAAATTGATTTCAGCAATATTCCAAAGCCACGATGTGATTCTCAAGCTTCAATCTGGAAGCTAGAGGAGAGAGAGAAGAAACAAAAACCAAACCCCAAACCTCCACAACCCAAACTCAACAATTAGGGACAATTAGAGAGACCTCCTGGGTTGCTGTAGTCACCTAGAGTCCTCGGACCCTTGATTAGTTTTCAGTGGTAATGCTTAAATCAATGGTGGAACTTTTTCATCAGTCGGTAGTAGTTTTATAGGGTCCCTGGAGCAGCCTCGGAAGGGGGGAGGCAAAACTGATGGATGTTGTGTGCATAATTTCTGTTTTATACTTGACAGACACCAGAAGAAATAGAAAGACTGACAGTTGATGAAGACCTCAGTGATATTGAAAGGGCTGTTTATCTGCTCAGGTATTTCTGAACGTCCTTTTGTGAAATTGCTGCCCTTTCCCTGCGGCTGCACAGATGAACGCCTGCTGAAGTGTCATGTTCAGTTCTGTTCAGGTTTGCTTGACCGTTCGAACAAGAGCGTCTTTGCATGCATAGCACTTTGTTATGTTACAGATTAAGACCCCAAATGTATGGGCTTATACATTTGAGAACTGAAATCAAATAAGATACCAAACTTAAAGAATATTGCTTGGGAGGGGAGGAATAGAGTTAATGGTTTGAGTTGAATCTCATTCTTTTTTTATTTTCCAGCTTTGGTGGTTCTCACATAACATCCAATAAGTTTAGATGAGACTTAAGGATATCCAGGGATTAATTTAAGTTAATCGTAGAGTGTGAACCTTATATACTATTTACTATATAGAAAAAATCCCACAAGTTCAGTTTGTTGCTCAGAATATACTGTTCATATTACTTTTGCTGTGTGAGCTTTATAATAATGCTTGAGAGATCTTAAAATTTAATTTCATCTACTCTCATTTAAGTTTCATCTCCCAAGCTCTACAGAATTGCTGAAGGAATCACTTTATTGCAAATACAAGGTTTCTCTCCATGATTTAGAAAATTGTGGGGTTAGTTTCTTAAAAGCTAATGTGGCAAACATTAATGAACGTATCTATGAAAATACTTCAGAAACAGAAAATTTTCTAAGGTTTTTTGCGTACCTTTGTTTTAAATTTTTCTTTAACTTGAACAGTATGTTTTCCCTGTTTTAGCTGATTAATTTTCACTTTCGTTTTTCTGAATCAGATTTTGATAAATGGTATTATCTCCCCCCTTCCCCTGGGATGCTTGTCATCCTTGTTTGCTAGGCTTAGGTCTGCTTTACCTGTTTCAGGAGCTGGCAAGTTACTTGTTCTTCTTTCTTGTGTGTAGATCATGTTTCTAATCCCGTGTTATTCATCCAAGGATGCTGTAAAAAAATCCCCTGTCCGTGACGTCCATTATAAAAGTGATTCTTTATCCTATAGTGGCATCTTGGGGTTCTGCTCTTAGTTTAGTCAGAATTTCAGCATGCTTACAATTTAGACTGTCTTCTCTAATAATTCTGTCACTTTAAAGGGCTTCTGGATCTCGGACCTTCTGTTGTTATTGTTAGCACTCTCATTATTTTCACCTATTTATTTAAAAGATAACTATTACTGATGTATAAATCAACAGTATCTGTTTTGGTGTTTACATAGAGAATAACTCAACATTTAACCTATGTTGATATTTTATTGTTATATTCAAAGTACTTTATTCCTTAATAATTAACATGCCCAGCACGGTGAACAGTAGTTAACAAGCATCTGTCTTTTCCCGCAGTTCTTTGAATTGATAGGTAGACAGTGTGTAAAAGTTTGGATAAGTGTATTTTAACACACAGCAGTTAATGATTTGGAATAAGTTCCTGCTTGCTCCTGCTGAATTCTTTTCTTTGTATAAATGCTGGCTTACAGTTAGGGAATGGAGAGTCTTGCTCTACTTAACTTGTGACAGCAGATACCTTATTCTAGATATCAGCGACAAGGCTGCTTTTTTAGGATAGCTGATTTGTTTTCTATTTGACTTTCATTGTTTGTTAGCGAACCGGCCTTCTGAGTTGTCAGTACTTCTCAGACACAGCACATGAGTTCCATCCAGTCCCGCAACTGACAAAGCCCCGATAGAGACAGATGGGCCCTCTCATTCTCAGACGAGAGAATTTTAAAGAGATCCGATATCTCCTTTAGTTTCTTGTGGCTCATCTACCTTGAAGGAGGTTTGCAAGGTGACTGAGAAGGCGAACACTGGTTTGGTTGTGTCTGGGTATCCAGCCGAGTGCGTCTTTTGTATGCCTAGCATCTCACCACCTCCTGGGGGAAGGTGGGACTTCACCTCTGGGCCAGATTCTGAAGGGATAGCACCAAGACTGCCTGAAAGGCTCTTTCTTCCCTGGGATTCAGGGGAGGCTGTGGGATTGTCTGTAGGCGTTTTCCAGACTTTGCCTCTGTTGGAACCTCACCGGCTCTCAGCTAGTGAGCCTTTTAATGAGCCTGCTATTTTAAATGTAAATTTTTCCTTTTTAAAGAAGTTGCACTCCCCAGTGCTGTAGAACCTAATACCGAGTCCTGTTTTGTATTTTTTCCTCTCTCTATGATTTTCAGGTTTATTTTTGATCTTTAATACCCAGATTTCTTTTTCTCTTTGCTCTTGAATGTCAGATTTGTTTCTCTAGCTCTCTTATTTTGTATATTAAAACTATTTTGGAGTATTATGTTAAATTAGTATTTAGTCAAATGTGTAAACATCAGTAGGAAATACTTTATATTAATGGAGATTCTGATAGCATTTAAATTGAATCTGACATTAAAAAAAACATTATATAGAGAGCACTGTCATCCAATGAAAAGCAAATTACACTGTTCATTATCTTACCCTGAAGTATGGCAGATCAATTATTAATGCCATTTTCACAATTAAGTGTAGAACATTATGGTATTTAAAGATTTGACACAGATGAGTTTGTGGTTTTGCATAAATATGACGCTGATATACCCATCTGTGGCATTTAGCGCTGAAGCAAAACGACTTCCCTAATAGTCCCAGCTTGCGGATTAGTCAGAGCCACACCACAGCATCTTCTCCCTATTCTCTGTCTTCTTCGTAATTTTGGCATATATTTTAGGAATGTACTTAAAACATGTGAATTATTTTGTTAGAGATATGGACGTATGCTGTGCTTTACTCATATCTCTAGCTGCATGAGATAAATAAGGTCAGACTTGTAAACTGGGCATAAGTGACTCCATCTTAGCTGTGCAGTGTGGTGTCCCACCAAGTCCTCACTTTATTTTAGCTGCTTGATTAAGGTGTAGTTTGCATACCATACAGTTTGCCCATTTAAAGTGTAGTGTTCAGTGGTTTTTAGTATATTAAGAATCGTGTCACCATCGCCACAATCGACTTTAGAACGTTTTTATCGCCTCCGTAAGAAACCCTGTGCCTGTTAGCAGTTGCCTTACACTTCTTCCCAACCTTCCCAGCCTTTGGGAACCACTAGTCTACTTTCTGTGTCTATAAATTTGCCTACTTTGAACCTTTCATGTAAATTAAATCACATGTGGCCTTTTGTGACTGAGTTCTTTTACTTGGCGTGTTTTTAAGTTTTATCTGTGTTGTAGCAAGAACCAGCACTTTATTCCTTTTCATTGGTGCACAGTGCTCGGTTGCGTAGGTGTATCCATCCATTTTGTTATTCAGTCATCAGCTGGTGGGGGCTCCGGTGGCCTCCTCTCAGCCCCTCCCTTTCTGACGCTTAGATGCGTCGTCGCTTAGATGCGTCGTCGTCGTCGTGCTGGTCCGCCGCTCTTCCCCATCCGGGACTACCCTTCAGTGTATCCCTCCAGCAGGTTCCATCCCTGGGACCTGGCTGTAACTTTGCATCTTTCATAAGGCCTTTCTCGACTGCTGGAACCACACGGATCCCGGGTTTCTTTGGGCTCCCATATCACTTACTGGCTATATCCCTCAATTAATTAATTATTATTTTGTGTTCCTTAACGTGTGTGAGTGTGTGCATACATTTTCCTTAACAGATTGCAAGCTCTTGGAGGACAAACCATGTTTTATATTGTTGCCGTTTTGGTTCTTTCTTGTTCTTTGCTATGACATAAATATGTACCTTTTGGTAGAATAAAGTGTGTTTATTTGAAGATGACCAACATGCCAGGCGGGTGAAGCAACTTCTGATGTTTCTGTTCATATGCGGTTGAATCAGACAGATTTAAGTTATGCCCTGTTCTACCTTTTATCATCGGCGTGACTATGGGCAAATTACCTAGGGTTGTTAGGCCCTTGTTTTCTCACCTGTGAATGGAAATAATTTCTGTTCCCTGAGGTTGTCACATCATGTGTAGAGCCCCTGCCACAGATGAGGTACCTAATTAATGTTAATTCCCTTTGTCATCTTTCCCTACTTCCTTGCCACTTAAGTGCTCAAGGTAAATTTCAAACTTCAGAAGAGGATAACAGTATTAATTTTACCTTCCAATAATTTAATAAAGTAGCAAAGTGAAGTATATGAGCTGAAGTTTGTGATAAATATCTATTAAGTTTCTTTGCTGGTAGTATTTATCAGAAACCAGAATCTTCACGAATCATAGCATTTTAAACTGAGTTAGAATTAAGGTCAGATTGTGCTGCAGACTTTTTTACCTTAATATTTGCTATGTACATCATGTATTAAACATGTTGGCTGGTTAACGCACCAGCCCTGACATTGATGCTGCCTACACTTGCAGTCACTCGTCGCCTTTACCCTGTTCTCCACTTTGCACCGTGAATTTGAAAACATTTTGCACTTTGCTGTCCAGGGACGGTCAGGATGAAAGTGCATCTTTAGAAGTTTTTCCCTTTTCTTTCTCTTCCTATTTTTTTTTTTAAGGAGTATGTGCTCCCCCTAGTGCTATCTCAGAGCGGGAATTCCACAGCCGCACCTGGAAGTAAACACAAGTTAAGGTCCGATTGTATCGAGCGGTAAAATCCTCCCTTTCTTAGAATTAGGGTTCCCTGAAGGGTAATTCAACCCTTGAAGACGTGGGAGGCGTGGAGAAAGGATCAGGACTTAAGTTTTTCACAGTCACTGCTTTTGGTTTTATCCTGTGGTACGTGGTAATCGCGTCAGAAATAATGGCAAAATCTGTTATAGCTTCATGAGTGGATGTGACTTACAGGGTGACTTTTCATCCAGATCAGAGATGTTAATAATGCAAAATATTTGTAACTCAACTAATAGTTACTTTAGAATAATACCAATTTGTTGAGTACTTAACTATTTGTTAGGCATCTCTGGGGAGAATGAATGGCATTGTACCTATCTGTGTTCAAGGAAGTACTCGTTTAAGAAAGCAAAGCATTTTTCTTAAATTTGAATAGAATAGAATTCATCCCCAATTACCGAGTGTGTTGGGCATTGAGCAGGCATATTCCGTGTCGGAAATGTGAAGACACATCCAGATTGATTCTTGGGGCAGAGTCTTGCTCATTTACTTACTTACTGAGAGACCCTGGGTAAGTTCTGTATCTTTCTTCAGTCCAGGCCTCCTAATCTAACTGGGAGTAGTAGCACTACGTTATAGGGCTGCTAGGAAGGGTGGGGGAAATTATGCAGAGGGCACAGTGCTTGGGGCAGAGTTGTGTTCAGTAGGGGATGGTTATGACTGGTCTTCTAAATCATCTGCTTGCAATTCAGAACCTCTTTTACTTTGGATGTACAGGAAAATTCTCATCCAGAAACTTCACATGGTTATAAAGTTTTCCTTCCAGCGGTACCTCTTCATAGTTACTCCTCCACCCTGCCCCAAGGTAACCAGTGGTCTGCCTTTAGTCACTGTAGGTTAGTTTTTCCTGTCTACAATGTAGACATGCATTTTCGTCTCTCATGGATAAATGTATAAGAATAGAATGCTAGGTTATCTGGTGAGTGTTATGTGTATACATATTTATTTACTTATGTTGATTTTTTACAGTTTTATTTAGGTATAATGGATACCCAAGAAACTGCACATATTTAAACTGCACAGTTTGATGAATTTTGACATAGATACACACCCATAAAGCCATCATAACAATTATGATAGTGAACATATCTGTCATCCCCAAAAGTAACTTTGTGCCCTTTTGTGATGTCCTCTCCCACGCTTCTCGGCCTTTTGGCTGAGATCAAGTGTGATATCCTCTCCCCTTTCCCTATTCCCTTCCTCCACTTCAGGCAAACGCTGACTTGCCTTCTGTCACTATAGGTTAGTTTGCAGTTTCCAGAATATTATACAAATGAACCGTGTAAGAGCTACCCTTTTGTCTGGCCTCTTTACTCAACGTAATTATTTTGGAGTTCATTCATGAAGTTGCATGTGTCAATTGTTTATTCCTTTTTATTATTGATAATTATTCTATTTCAAGGATATAATACATTTTGGCTGTCCATTCATCAGTTGATGGGCGTTTGGGCGATTTCCAGTTTGGGGCTATTACAGACCAAATGGCTCTAAACTTTCACGTACAAATCTTTGCGTGGACACGTGCTTTCCATCCCTCTCTGGTAAACAGCTAGGAGTGGAATGGTTGGGTCATATCGTAGGTGTAGGTTTACATTTTTAAGAAACTGCTAACCTGTCTCCAAAGTGATTGTGCAATTTTACGTTTCCGCCGGCAGTGTGTGAGAGACTGAGTTGCTCCATGTGCTCGCTGATACTTGGTATGATCAGACTTTTTCAATTTAAGCCATTCCAGTGGTATTTCTAGTAGTCTAGGGTACCAGTATTTCATTGTGTTTGTAATTGAATTTCCCAGATGACCAGTGGGTGTTGAGCATCTTTACATGTGTTTACGAGCCAGCCATGTAGCTTGTTTGGTGAGGCCTGTTGCCCGTTTGTTGGATGTATGCTTTGTGAATATTTTCTCCCAGTCTGTTTTAATATTTATAAGAGTGTCATGTATTTTAAAGAGCAAAGTTTTTTTATTTTTTGCTTTTCTTTTTGTGCTTTTCTGTGGTCTAATTGATTGCTTTTTTCTTTATAGTTAGTACTTTTTAATATTGTATTTAAGAAATTTTTGCCAAGTCCTAGATTATTAAGATATTTTCCCCATTTCCTTCTAGAAGGTTTAAGGGTTATGTCTTCATTTTAGATCCGTGATCTGTCTCCAGTTAAATTTTGTATGTAGTGTTCAGGCTGATTCTCCCTGCCCCACGAGGCTATATTGTGCAGTAGGAAGGGCCAGTTTGCTGCTGTAAAAACCAGGGGACCTGGCGCCTGTCTTTGTGATCACATTCAAGTCCCTTAAGCTTTTCAGGCTCTGTTTTCTCTGCTTTCCTACACATGATATAATGGGTTAAGTTCAATAGAAATTAAGCTTCCCTGTTGCTTCAGCAGGCTATCCTCGAATCTAAGAAAGGAAGGAGATACTGAACCCCCGTTTCTTATTTCATCCACTAGGAGATGCTAATGGACATCCCTGAAGGGCAGGAAGTCCTTGAGTAGCGAACGGTTTCAGAGCTTTTTATAAAAGGGTCACTTGTAAGGTAGATATTCATAATTTGAAAGTGCAAGGATTGGATGCCAAAATATTATAATCAAACCAAAGATACTGTTCATTTTGTTGAACTAAAATATATCAGAGTTGAACAATATTTTCTTTAAAGAGTTCTGCATACTGTAGATTTGATGTGAATAACTTTTGGATGAAAAGTGTTATCTCATATAACTTTCCAATTATTTGGTGAATTTTTTCCAGATGTCTTTCTGTTGAATTGGCTTTTGGTTTCATTCTGTAAATGGTCACAGAACATACTTTGCTTGACTTCAGTTTTCAATTTGCTAAGGTTTGTTTTTTTGGCCAGAACATGTCGCTCTGGTGAATATTCCATGTACCTTGGAAAAGAGTGCGTGTTCTGCTGTCATGTATAATGTTTTAAATGTCAAGTAGGTCAAGCTGGTCGATGCTATTTTCAGACTTTCTGTGTCTCTAAGGGTGTTTTCTGTCTGCTTGTTCTATTGACTACTAAGAGTGGAATAGTGCTGCCTCTAAACTATAACTGCAGATTTGTCCCTTCTGTTAAATCTATCATTTTTACTAGTGGTTCATATATTTTTGATATCTGTAGTTAGGTACATATAGAGATTAAGCCATTCTAGTGGATTATTATGTTTTCTTGGTGAATTAATCCCTTTATAGTTATGTGATGTTACCCCTAGAAATATTATTTGTTTTCAAGTTTATCTGATATTAATATATTCACTCCAGCTTTCTTTTGGTTAGTGTTTACATAGTATATCTTTTCAGGCCAATTTACTTTTTAAAAAAATTAAATTTTATTTTGGAATTATTTTACATTTCCTGAAAAGTTGCAAAGATAGTACACAGTGTTCCTGTATGCCTTTCACCAGCTTACCCTAAAGCTAAATTCTTTTTTTAATCCTTATCCAAGGACATGCTTATTGATTTTTAGAGAGAGGAAAAGGGAGGGAGAAAGAGGAGAGAAACATTGATGTGAGAGAAAAACATTGATCAATTGCCTCTCATATGCGCCCCAGCTGGGGACCGACCGCACAACCTAGGCATATGCACTGACTGGGAATTGAACCTACGACCTTCTGGTTTACGGGACAGCACTCCAACCAGCTGAGCCACACTGGCCAGGGCTAAAGCTAAATTCTTACCTATCTATGGCACATTTGTCAAAACTTAAGAGGTTAACATTGTTACATCACTATTGACTAAACTCCAGACTTTATTTGGATTTCTCCAGTTTTTAAACTAGTGCCCATTTTTTTTCTGTTTCAGCATCTAATCCAGAATACCACATTGCATTTAATTGTCATGGCTCCTTAGTTTGCTACTGGCTGTGACAATTTCTTTGTATTTCCTTGCTTTTCATGATCTTGATAGTTTTGAAGAATACTGGTCAGGTGTTTTGTAGAATATCCCTCAATTTGTGTTTGTCTAATATTTTTCTCCTCATTAGATTGGGGTTATGGGTTCTTGGAAAGAATGCCATACACTTGAAGTGCCTTTATTACCCCATCATTTTAGAGGGTACATGCTATCAGCATGACTTATCACTGGTGACCTTAATCTTGATCATGGGGTTAGAGCAGTATCTGCCAGGTTCCTCCTTTGTGTGAATGGTGAGAGAGGACCCGCTAACCTTGGTCCGAGTCTTGTGGGGGAAGCAAAAGCCTCCGTCTTTCACCAGTAAGTATGATGCTGGCTGTAGGTTTTCATAGAGACCATTAAGTTAACAAAGTTCCCTCTATTACTATTTGCTGACAGCTTTTTTAAATGTCTTGAATGGATATTGAATCTTGTCAGTTGCTTTTTTTCCTGAATTTATTCATATGATATATGCCTTTCCTTATTTCATTTTTTAAATATGGTGAATTACACCAGTCATTTTTCAAATGACCTGGCTTTGCGTTCTTGGGGTAAAATCTACTTGGTTATGATGTGTGTGTCATTTTGTATGTTCCTAGACTCCATTTGTTGCTATATTTTTGAGGATTGTTGCATTCATTTTAATGAGAGATGTTGGTCTGCATTCTTATTTTCTTGTAATATCATTGCCAGTTTTGGTTTTAGAGGAATGCTTATGAAATGACTTGGAATATGGCTTTCAATTTTCTGGAAGAGATTATGTAGAATAGGTATTTCTTTCTTAAGTGTGAGACAGAATTTACCACTTAAACCATTTAGGCCTGAATATTTTTTGGAAGGGTTTTTAACTAAAATTCAATTATTCAGTAAGTATAGGGCTATTTCAGTCATGTATTTATTTCTTTTAAAAGAGAGCTATTTACTTATTTATTTATTTATTTACTTATTTACTTACTTACTTATTTTTAATCCTTACCTGAAGACCTGCAACCCAGGCATGTGCCCTGACTGGAATTGAACCCATGACGTTTTGGTTTGCAGGATGACACCCAACCAGCTGAGCCATATTGGCCAGGGCACCATCACGTATTTCTTCTTGAGTGGGTGTTGATAGTTTCTGTCTTTCAAGTACAGGCATACTCATTTTATTGCGCTTTATATGTGTTGTTTTTTTTACAAACTGAAGGCAAGACCCTCCACCAGCCAAAAGTTTGACTTGCTCTATTGCAGTGGTCTGGAACTGAACCTGTGCTCTATGCTAGCTAGGTATGCTGGTATTTAACTCTGTTCCATCTCCGTTACTGAATTTGTGGGTGTTGAATCGTGCTATGCTGGTATTCCCTTTTAATGTTTGTGGAATCAGTAGTGACAGCCCCTCTTTAATTTGTGATATTGGTAATTTTCATCTTCTTCCTTTTTTTCCTGTTTAACATGGCTAGAGGTTTATCACGTTTACTGATCTTTCCAAAGAACCAGCTTTTGGTCTCATTATTTTTCTCTAATGTTTTTGTTTTCCATTTCATTGATTTTCATTCTAACATGTATTATTTCTTTTCCTCTTCTTGCTTTGCGTTTAATTTTCTTTTCTTTCTCTAGTTTCTTAAGGTAAAAGCTTAGGTTATTGATTGTAGATCTTCTGTTCTAATAAATGCATTATAAGGTGGTAAATTTCCCTCTAGGCACTGCTTTAGCTGCACCCCACCCATTTTAATACGTTATGCCCTTATCATTTAATTAGAAAAATTAAAAATTTTTCTCTTAGAACTTCTTTAACTTTTGAGTCATTTAGAAGTGTGTTGTGTAATTTCCAAAACTTTGGGGATTTTCCAGATTTTTGGTTACTTATCTCTCGTTCCATTGTGGTTTGAGAATGTGCTTCGTCTGGTGTCTGTGACTCCCTCCCTCTTCCCCATGCAGGTCCGATTTCATCCCTTACTGTTCCTTTCTTCCCTGGGGGTGCACTGCAGCCAGCCTTGCTGTTCCTTAAACTTACCGAGTGCGCATCGACCCCAAGGCTTTTGTACTTGCTGTTCCTGCTGCTCTTCATGTTTCCTCAGACACTTACATTGCTGGCACCATCATTTCGTTCTGATCTTTATTCAGGCTTGTCTCTGATAAGTGGCACCGCCATGCGCTACTTACTGTCACTGCTTAAAAACCTGGGTGTATCCTCACTCTTTCCTGTTTCTCATCTCTGCTACTTAAACAGATTAAATCTTTCTTTTACCAAATAAAATCATTCACAGGGTTTCTGTATTCTGCTATACATTAAAAAACCCCACATTGGTTTAGTCAAGATGATTTTCAATCCTTGCTTAGCAGAAACCTGCTGGAGGGTCAAATGTATAGTGTTTTTACTTTGGAAAACGCTCATTTCTTTAGATATGCTAGTGGGCGAATGGATGTGGCCTCCTTTCCTAACGTTCCAAAATAGCATCTATTTCATTTGCAGCTCTAGTCTCTTATTCACTATTAAGAAATATGTGTATTATAATCAGTCTGTAGACTAATTTCTTATTTCTTTTTACTAGGCAGTGAGAGCTATATAATGTATGTTTTTGTGGGTTTTTTTTTTTTTTTTTTTAGATCTGTAGCTAAGAAACGTGGAGCAGAGCCACTAGAATCTGTGTGACCTTGGTCACATCATTTGGCCTCTGCACTGTCATGATGTGAGGAGGTGAATTGTAGGCCTGAGGCCTTCTTCAGCTCCAGCTTCCCCTCGTAGCTTATCTTTAGCATGAGAGAGAAAGAATCATCGTTTCACACAGCTTTTACAAGGTTGACTTTTGGTTGACTGATGAACATTGAAATTTTATTATTGACTTGTTCGTGTACAGTATTGTGTTTCTTCTGATTCAGTGGCTCAGTCACAGTAATAGTCAAGTGAGCAGAGGAGCCACGGTACGTTGTTAGGGACTCTCTTTCTGGGTCAGGTATCCACTCCTAGATTTCAGTTTTGTGTCCGTGACGTAATTTCCAAATCCGTGGCTATGGCCTTGGGCTTTGCTCCCCAACTTTGGCCCAGATCTGCTTTGCTGGGTGGCGTCACCATGATGCCTCACTGGCTTTCCAAACTCGGTGTGCCTGAACCCAAATTTCTCATTTTAAATCCAAATGTGTCCCCACTCAGTGTGGAAGCCTGATTATCTATCCTTTTAAATTACACTGGAGGGAAACCTGGGAATCATTTTGCATTATTCTTTTTTCTTTCAGAAATTAGTTTTGTATCAAGTCCTATTGATTTTATTTCTGCAAGATGCCATTTCTTCCTTTCTATTGTAATTCAGATACACAAAACAGAGGGCTGTGTTTTTATTATTTTCTTTCTACTTCCAGAGCTCAGTGACTGGCAATTCACAACTGTTCAGTAAATCTTCATGAAATGATGGAATAAATCCCATTGATACTGTGCCTTCTATACTTTGTTTTCACTGATTCCTACTTATTTTTCAGATCTCAGTTCTTTAGAGAAGTCTTCCCTTGACCTTCAAAGTGGGTGAAGTTCTTGACAGTGCTATGTACTGTTCCTTTATAGGTCTTTGCACACTTAGGATGGTTTAATTGATTTTTGTTGTTGTTTAATATGTGTCTTCCCTGACTGGGAAGCTCTTAATAGGGCAGGGCCTTATCTGTATGTGCCACCACATCCCTGCTCAGGGCTTAGTTCAGTACCTAATATGTAATAAGCACTTGGTCAATATTTGTTGCCTGACAGATTCTGTGGCTAGGCATAAAGCATTCTCAGAGAATCCAGAACCAGTGCTTGGCAGGCAGCAGGTTCTGAATAAAGCCCACCTGAATCTCAGCCTACCTGTCTTCTACAGGTTAGGTAATTGGTGGTCCGGTCCCCTTCCTAGCGTAGCTATTCATCAACCTTTCTTCCTGCAGGTTCCAGGGATTTGGCCTGCTCTCTCTTTCTTTATACAGCTGTCAGTTACTATGCTGTTCTCCCTCCTGGGTTCCTTGTTTCCCAGGTTAGCTGCTATGTAAAACCAGTCTTCTTAGCAATCCCTTGCCCCTGCTGTGTTCTATATTTCTGTATTTTTAATAAGCGTTTTAAAAATGATGTTTACTGTTGTTTGTTAATGGGGACATAAAAAGGCTGGTTTTAAAAAAATAAAGGGAGAAGTGACAATGTTTCCAGACATTTTCCAAATTTGTATAGTTATTCTGGAACTCATGATTTATATACCTTTCAATATTCATGTAATATTTCCTTTTATTCTTTGCAAAATACTGTAGAAATATGATTTTCAAATGTTTTTAGCATTCCTTATGCGTGTGCTTAGCATAAGGAATACATTTCAAATTGTGACCTAAATATACACATGTGTTTATGTATGTGTACTAGTGTGTATAACTGACACTAATTGTTAATAATTATCCTTCTGGGTATAATCAATTAAAAACACGGATGTTGACAACAAATATAATCTTAATGTTGAAGCAGAATATGGAACAATCCCAAATAAACAGTACAAAAACTAAAATAAGGAAAGATTTATTGATGCAGCAGGTGTGTCTGCCCCTTAGTAGGCTCACTCCGCTCCGGAGCCAGCGAGGACAGTGCTCGTCTCGCGCACTCTTGTGAGACTTGGGGGGACTTTGAGGGGAAGAAAGAGGGCAGTGCATTTCTCAGAGGTGTCCTGGAGAATCACAGGGCTGTTTGTGCCTCTCCTGGTAAAAAGAGGGAGGAGAGAGGGAGCTCAGTTTTTGCTAGAGGGAGTTGAAGAGCCACTCAGAAGGAAATGCCCTCTGTGTAACTGGTGATGCTGGTTTCATGAAAAGAGGCATTTGTATCGTCTTCACAATGACCATGGAACCTCTGCATACTGGGTTGACGTGGAGTTAGGAGAGCAAGAGACATACAGAGGAAATTATTAGTAAAGGCATTTATCATAGTGTGAACATTACTAAGTAATTCACGTGGAAACGTTTCTCTTGCAAAGTTATGAAGCTAGAGACATTTTTAAAGGTTTTATTTATTTATTTTTAGAGGGAGGGGAAGGGAAGAAAAAAGAGAAGGAGAGAAACATTGTAGTGAGAGAGAGACATTGAACGGTCCCCATCTGGGGACAGGCCTGCACCCAGGCATGTGCCCTGACCAGGAATCAAACTGGTGACCCTTTGCTCTGTGGAACTCAGCCAACTGAGCCACACTGGTCAGGGCTAGAAGACATTCTTAGGCCCGTAGTTCAGCCACTTCTTATGATGGGACTGTCACCCTGGGTTCTGTGGTAGCCCTCGGTTGTGAACTTAGACCCGTAGGTTAGAATCCTGGCTCTCACCTTCAGTACTTGGATGGCTTTGGGTGAATCTCATGTTATTTTCCTGGGACTTAGTTTCCTCAGCTGTAAAGGGTAGCATATATATATAAAGTCAGGATTAATGTGAAAATAAATGTGTATCAAGTGCCTTGCCAGGCACATAGTAGGCCCTTAAATCTTCATTTTTCTTTTTTCTTTCTTTGTGCTATGAAGAATGTAATTTGCTTCTCTGTGATTCTGAGCGTGATATCTACAGGCAGAACTGGATGCTTCTCTAGGTGCGCACACCTATTAAAGGCGAACTTTTGAAGATTTAACATTATTAAGGATTCAGTTTTGTAGTACTGATATGAAAATAAGCCACATTTGCAAAATTACAGACATTTTGGGTTGGTATTCATAACTGCTGCTTATTATTCCTGAGTCATCTGTGTCTTAAAAGGAATTTTTGTCTTTCTTGGAAGTGTAATTCTCTAAGTGAGTTATTTAACTAATTTTATTCTATTCATTAAAATATACTGCTTGGTAATCTACTTGGAGTAAAGAAATGATTAAATATCAACTATTTAAAGCTGGGTTTTCATTGCAGACCCATGGCAGGGCGTGTGTGGCATCTGCTTCATTGTTCTAAATTCAAGCCGTGTCAGCAACTCAATGTGTTATATTTTGGGTTTTGAAATGAAAGCTGTTAGAATTAGGACTGCAGGCTCTGCACACACAAATCATTTCACATCCTGCACGTCGATGAGCAGTAGCAAACTAGAATGCTCAGATTCATTTCTCTGACTACGTTATGTTGTCATTTTTGGATAGCATATGCTCCTCCCCCTCTCCCTTTTCTTGTTTTAGGATTAAATAAACTATGAGTGTGTCTGGCTAGGAAAAGAGAAGGACCTTTTGCTATACAGTCAAGGTTTTTAGTGTATGAATCTGTTGTTCTCATTAGATTTTGAGTTCTTAGAAGCAAGGCATAAGAACAGAGAAAGACAGAGCTGTCAGTATCTGTCTAGACCTGGTAGGGTATGCGTTTCATGAACTAGCATAGATAGCCTTGTTTCTAGAGACCCAGGATAATGTTTCTGGAAGTGCTTTAGACAATACCATATGCCAAGAGTCTCTGGTCCTTTTTTTGGTTTCTCACAAATTGGTTGTCATTTTGTTTCCTTCCAGCATCATTGAGAACCAGCTTTCTTTTTTTTTTTAATTATGTTTTTAAAAGCATTAAGCAGTATAGTTGCACATTTTTCTCTAGCAGTGCTACGTGGCTCAGGATCCGGAGTGCAATGGAAAAAGCAGATAGGTGGGTTTGGCATTGGCTGGGCATGCCGTTTGGAAGACACGCAGTGTGCGTAATGGTCAGTACGTGGGTTTTGGAGTCATCCAGACTGGGTAACTTTGGGCGAATACCTTCGGCTCTCCAAGTCCTAATTTGCTCATCTATAAAATGGAGCTAGTAATGACATCTAATCTATCTGATAAGATTATTGTGAGACTCAACAAGATAACTGCAAATAAGGTGTTTATTATCATCATGCCTAGTATATAGTATACTAGATACTACTTTTATTGTTATTAGGAGGAGGGAAATTGAAAAAGTAAGGCCATTGGTGGGGCCATAATTGAAGTAATAGTCAGGAGGTTCAGGCTGGCAGATAAGAAAGTAAAAGTAGGAGGAATATTAGAACCTGGAGAATAAGAAGGAATTGAGGGATTAGCAATGTGATGAGGGTAAAAAAAATGAATTCAGTGAAAAAATAGGATGAGCGTTTATAGGCAGCAAGTGAGATCAGAATTTGAGATTCTAGAAATGGAGCATTTCCAGGTAACGATTGTCCAGCTTTTGACAATGGTTGTTGATGTAGAGACAAATTCCATGTAAATAAAAAATGCATAGAGCCTTTACTGTGTGCTAGGTACTGTGCTAAGCATTGGAGAATGTGAAATCTGGACAGAGCGTCATTGGGTTAGAGGGGTCAGGAACCAGCCCTGCGTCATTCACAGGGACGATGAAGTGAGCATGGCAGCGGCCGCAGCCGAGATGACAACGAAGCCTGCGAGACATTTTATCGTCGCAGAAGGTGCCTGAGTGGGTTGACTGGTTTGCCATTGGCTTCAGATATCACTATAAATGGCTCCTTAAATAGGCGCATCTCCCAGTGGGAATAAAATAATTAGTAACATTAATTTAGAATTCAAATGATAGCTGTCCTAAATTCATTGATCTAACTAGTCCCTTCCTTTTTCCTTTTTAGCCACAAGTGCACAGATTAGATGATTAACCCAGTTCTTTTTAGTTTGAGAGGCATGGTTTGCTGAGTGGGCTTGTGTCTTTTTTGCATGAGTACCCTAAAAAGGAACATGTCCCACAGAACAACACAATTAGGGCAAAAAGGAACAGCTCATGGTGTAGCCAGGACGATTAATCCTTTTGCCTTTTAGTTGCAAGTTCTAAGTTTTGAAGTCCAGGAAGCTTGTTTTGTAAAAAAAAACAAAAACAAAAAAACAAAACAAAACAAAAAAAACCCTGAATTAAAGTAAAAATTAAAAATATAAATTAAATTCTTATTACAATATAAATTAAATACTTATTACAATACATTTGTTTTAAAATGACATGTATCATATTGAACAGCAAAAAAGTAAATTTTTTACTGTTGACTTAAACCTCTGCTGATTGTTTTTGGGTTTCTTCCATGGAGTGATTGGTGGCATAGATTCACACATATTTGGTTTATTTCTGCTGACTGTAATCAAAGTCGGCAGGAGGTAACAGTAGGTCCACAGAGCCCAAGAGATTCCCAGGCATGCGAGCTTACTGTGTAGCCGAGTCTACTCTTGTGTGTGTCTGTTTTTGTCTGACGCACAACCCGGGGCCAAGCTCCTGCTCATCCTGTCCTGGGCGCGCGCCGAAGAAGACGCCGCATTCTCCATCTCTGCTGGCCGATTTTTGCCGTGTCACTGTTAACATCGTAATCCTGGAGAGGAGCCCCATTGCCAGGACAAACAGAAGGAGTGAAGGCACGCAGTCAGTGTCTGACGCACCTTCTGCTTCGTTTGGACACACCGTGACTGCGCCCTTGGCTCACCCACTGGCCGGGTCTGAAACGCGGGGGAACCTGCAGGCGCCTCCATTTTGTTTCGACTCTTCTGTCGTTGTGGGCCTCGGAGTGTCGTCTCCAGAGCGGCAGCCTCAGTGTCACCTGCGAACCTGTTAGAGATAAAGTTCTCAGGCCCCACCGAAATCCACTGACCCGGAATCTCTGGGGTGAGGCGCAGCTTTAACAAGCACTCCCGGGGAGTTCTGATTCAGTTCCCGTGCGACAACCCCGCTGTAGCAGACTGTGCTCACCAACGTGTGTACGTTTCCTTGAAGTCTGGCAGTGTATTCCCACTAAGCTGGGTGTATGGGTTGGAAATATGAAATTGCCATTGTTTTAGGTCAATAATTTTCTCAGGTTGGCAATTTTGTATGGTTCAACTAATAGTTACTTTGTGCAAATCAGGATTTCTTAAAAGTGTCCTTGGTGCATCATTGACATTCTGTGTTCTGGGCAGCTGTCCTGTGCCTTGCAGGATGCTTAGCAGCATCCCTTGGATTCTAAGTGGTGATGATAAAAAATGTCCCCTGGTGTTGTCACGTGCGCCCTGGTGGGGGGCAGCACTCAGTGGAGAACCACTAGCTAACCTTGCTGCTTTCCTTTCTGAGCACTGATTCCCAGTGTACCACCCGAATGCATCTGCTCTTTTTCTCTGAGTGGGAGAAGGACCAGGCATGAGTTGATCATGCTAATTAAAGTAAGATTAAAAAAAATTCATTTTTCAGTTGCAGTTTCCTTTCAATATTACTTTGTATTGGTTTTAGATATATAGCATGGTGGTTAGAAATACTTTACAAAGTGATCCCCTGATATTTCCAGTACCCACCTGGCACCACACATAGTCATTACAATATTATGGACTATATTCCCTGCGCTGTACTTACATCCCGGTGACTGTTTTGTAACCACCGATTAGTACTTCTTAATTTCATCACCTCCTTCACCCAGTCCCCTCTGGCAGCCATCAGATGTTCTCTGTCGCTCTGAGTCTGTTTCTGTCCTGCTTGTTCATTTTGTTTGCGTGTACGTGGTAACAGTGAACGTCCTTGCCTTGTTCATGATCAGGGGAGGCATTCATTCTCTCACCATTAAGTGTGATGTTAGCTCTGAGTTTTTCAGAGATGCTCTTTGATTGAAGAAGTTCCCTTCTATCTCTAGTTTGCTGATAGTTTTAAATCACGATGAGTGTTGGATTTGTCAGGTTTCTTCGTTTGTTGAGATGTTCATGTGTTTTTTTTTAAAGTCTGCCATATTGATTTTAAAAAAGTTAAACTTTGTATTTTGAGAGAATTATAGGTTCACATACACTTTTAAGAAATAATGTGAGGGGAGACACAAAACACCCAGAATTTATTTATAAAAAAAATTGTGTATTTATTCTTACATGTTTAAACTTCAGTCACCTTTAAAGTACTCTCCTTTTGATGCAGTACATTTATGGAGATGCTTTTTCTTCTGCTCAAAACAGTTTTGAACTCATCAATTTTGATGCCTTTTAGTGCTTCTGCCATTTTTTGTTTCACCACTTTCACTTCGGCAAAATGTTTCTCTTGAGGACTTTCTTTCATCTGGGAAAACAAAAAACATCACTTGGGGTGAGAACAGGTGGGGCACAGGGGTCATGCTCTTTTTGGTCAAAAACATGCATGCAGTGTGGGCAGGTATGCTTGTAAATCGCCCATCATGAAATGGGCAAATGTGTTGAAAGAGTCTTAAAAAAAAATTCAGTGAACCCAAACGCAGCCTCTCGCAACAGCACCAGCTAGTACACTAATAAAGATGGGCTCCTAGAACACTCACCTAGCGGGGGAAGCCCATACTACAATGGGCCTGCCCTCCAGATGATAATTCTGTTTTTTCTGGGTCCCCCATGTAGATACCCATGTTCTCTTTACCCAGTTTCCTATTATAGTAAATTTTTAAAAAACTATAGTACAATATCACAACCAGTTACTGACATTGATACAATCAAGACAGTTAAGATTTTCACTGCCCAGGTTACATCATTATAGTCACATCTATTCCCCTTCTCCCCCACTGACATCCATCCATCTTAACCCCTGGAAATCATTCTCGTCTCCATTTGTATAATTTCGACATTTCAAGAATGTTATACAGGGTGGGCAAAAGCAGGTTTACAGTTGTGAGTACGTGAAACACAGGGTTTATTTTGTATTGTTATTTATTAATGATTGTATTATTTTCCACATGAACAACTGTAAACCTACTTTGCCCCACACCGTGTAAGTGGAATCATACATATGTCACCTTTGGGCTCGGCTTTTTCACTCATGTACTGCTGCACAGATCCATCAGGCTGTTGCGTCTGTCGATACTCTGCTCCTCTTTATGGCCGAGTAGCATTCCATGGCATGGGCATGGACATACCACAGTGTGTTTAACCATTTGCCCATTTAAGGTATATAGGTTGTTTATAATCTTTTTGGATCAAGTAAATCTGCCATGAACATTTATCCATTGTTTTTTGCGTGAATATATGCTTGAATTTCTTCAGGATAAATGCCCAAGAGTGCAATTTCTTGGTTGTATGTGTTGCATGTTTCAACAAACTGCCAAATTGTTTTCTAGAGTGGCTGTACCTGCCTCCATTTCCACCAGTGATGAATGAGTGGTCCAGTTTCTTTGCATTATTTCTTTGCATTATTTTTTATCTTAAGCATTCTGATAAGTGTGTTGTTATATTTCATTGTGGCTTTACTTTACATGTACCTAATGGTTAACAATATTGAACATCTTTTCATGTGCTTATTTACAATGTAAATTGCCTAAGGTAAAATATCTTTTGCCCATTTTCTAACTGGATTGCATGCTTTTTTACTATTGGGTTTTGAAACAATATTCTACATACTAGTCCTTTGTCAAACAGGTGGTTTGCAAACATTTTCTCCCGATCTGTAGCTTGTTTTTCATCCTCTTACCAGGCTTTTCACAATGCAGAAGTTTTTAATTTCAATGAAATCCAATTTATCAGTTTTTTTCTTTTCTTCATGCTTCTGGTGTCAAGTTTAAGAACTCCTTGCCTAACCCCAAAATCTAAAAGATTTTCTCCTATGTTTTTTTCTAAAAGTTTTATAGATTACGTTTCAATAAAACATAAGTCTGTGATTCATTTTGAGTTAATGAAGCTTAGGTCAAGGTTTTTTGTTTGTTTGTTTTTTGCCTATGGGTGTCCAGTTGCTCCAGCATCGTTTGCTGATGTTGGTCACGTCCTCATGGTCACATGCTCCCAGGCAAGAGAGCGCATGAATGACCCGGGGAGTGCATCATCGGGTGGAGGGAGTGCGGCTGGGGGAGGGGAGAGAGAGAGGAGAGAGAGAGAGAGAGAGCGCTCCTTTGTTCCCCTGGGGTATAATCAGCTTGGGCTTGGGATGGGCCAGTTGCTATTTCTTTTCTTTTCTTTTTATAAGTATAGTTGGCATTTTTTAAAGAAAGATCCCAGTATTTATTTTTTTTAGGGAGAGGGGAATGGAGGAAGAAAGAGAGGAAGAGAAACGCTGACCCTCTCACATGTGCCCCGACTGAGAACCAAGTATGCTACCCAGGCATGTGCCCCAACCAGGAATTGAACCTGTGACCTTATGCTTTGTGGAACAAGCCCAACCAACAGCCACACTGGTCAGGGCTTGGGTGCTTTTTCAAAAGAACCAATCAACTTCCCAAGCTTTCACGGGCTTTGGATGGGTTTACACCCCCTAGTTAGACTGATAGACCTCTATGGTCCAGCACCACCCCCTGTGTCCCTCAGCGGTCTGGTTCTGGAGGAGGGAGTGCAGACGTGTTACTCCCCTTGGTGGAGCAATGCTGTGGTCCCCTGGAGTGTGAAAAAGCCGTAGCTTCCTGGTGAAGCAAATGGGCTTGTGTTTCCCCATTTATTAAACTCAATGTCTATTCCCTTTGCTCCCGTTTCCCATTAATAATCAGTTGAATATCAAGGTAACGAATTCACCCAGTGAGCCATCCATTCATTCATCCTTCCCAGATACATTTACTGAACCTCTGCTCTGGCCCAGAAGTTGTCCTATGAGCACTGCTTCTCTTTCAGTTCTCTGGTAGTGTATCTGTTCCCTGTGGCTGCTGTAGCAAATTACCGTAGACCGCATGGCTTAAAACAACAGAAATTTATTCTCGCACAGCTCTGGAGGGCAGAATTCTGAAATTAGTGTCACTGAGTGAGAGCCAAGTTGTCAGCAGGGCTCTCGGGGAGCACCTTTTCCTGGCCTCTTCCTGCTTCTGCCGCGGTCAGCATTCTCAACTGGTGGCGGCATCACTGTAGTCTCTGCTCTGTGCTGAGATTGCCTTCCATTCTGTCTGCCTGCTCCTCTGAGGATCTTCTAAGGACACTTCTTCCTGGGCTTACAGCCTACTTGGGTAATCCAGAATGATCTCTGCATCTCAAGGTCCTTTTTCAAATCAAGATAACACCACAGGTTCTAGGCTTAGGGCATAGACATACTTTATGGGGTAGCAGGGGCACCATTCGACCTACTAGCAGTAGTAGTTTTATATGCAACTTTAATTTCCGTTACTTGATCTTCTCCCCATCTTGGCATGTGTCCATTATTTCAGTTCCTTTCTTTCTTGATTCGTCTTTTAAAGTATTTGCTTGGAGAGCGGTGATACTAGTGGAATGCTGTTCTGGGTTGTAGTTCATAGCCTACTTACGCAACAGGGAAAGCACCTTTCTCCATAGCAGGGCAGCTTTGCTGAGGATCAGAATATGCTTCTTACTACCAGAACTTAGAAAGCAGAAGCAAATAAATGTAATAATAAAAAAATCTTTAAAAACCATATTAAAGTCTTACACATATAATAACAATAGTTCCATTTGAAGAGCTAACTAAAATTATTTTAATTAAGATAAATAAATATGGCATCAGCGATTAGCATTTAAATTGGTATCAGAATACCAGTGCTACATTTACTAGCATCTTTCATATATATATATATATATATATATATATATATATGTCTCAAGTGCTTGGACAGTTTATGTCACTTAGCTTGTGTTTTAAAAACAGAGAACTTTTGTATAGAACCGTTTTTTTCAGGAGACTCTGAACACCTTTTCTAAGGCATTTAGACCACTAGAGTATCACTGAGGTTACTTTGGTAAAGCTTTAGTGACCTAATGAATAATATGTCAAGAAGCACTATTTAAATGTGCCCTACTGACCGTTAAGAATATTGAGTATTGCTTTAAGAAGTTTCTGGCAACTCACTGACTGAGTCTGTTCAGAGCCGCAGGTCATTTTATCATACCAGAAGCGAGTCATGTGATTCTGTTATAGTGGATTTTGTCGCTGTCCCTGCCGTTGTTATGATTATTAATAGTTTACTGGAATAAAAATTTGCCATGTATATTTTTATAAAATACAGCAAATTAGCAGGTCACAGGAAAAAAATGAGGTAGAATTTTAAAGTAAGTATTTAATAATCTTAAAGACTTTTAGACTTAAGACATGTATGTAGATAATATTGTTTTTAGTGTTAGCATAATTAATATCTTCATGCACTTGTAGGATTTACTTAATGAAATTTCAGTTCTGGCTTTATTTTTATATCTAAATGATATTTTTAAAGTTTACAACTGTTTCAAACTTGAGTATTTGTCATTAAAAGCAGTTGTTTTCAAATGAATCTCTACTTTTATAGTCATAAACCAGGAATTCAGCTTATAATTACACATTTTAAATTTGTCTTTTCTTTGTAAGTGCTGGTCAAGATATCCAGGGAACAAGTGTGATTGCAAATCTTCCATTTTTGATGCGACAGAATCCTGCTGAAACACTTCGGAGAGTCTTGCCAAAAGTTAGAGTAAGTTGGTGTAAAATAAGATTTGAATTTACCTTTTTTTTCCCTCCAGTAGCATGTTATCATCAGGAAAAAATTTCAGAGCTTTTGATGGCTGATCTTTTGTACTTACTCATTGAGAGGAGGAAGGATTTTGGTAAACATTTTGAACTGTGATGAAAATATTTAAAGAAATTGGCTGATGGAAATGGAGAAATCCAGACCTTAAATTGTAAAGATTTCTTTAGTCGTTTTCTGAGCAGAGACTTTTTAATAAAGTTAGCTTTTCAGTAGCTCAAAAGACTCTTAAATAGTCTTACAAAACCATAGCTAGCTGTCTTATTTGGTGTTCTATTGACTTAAATTTATATAAATAGTATTCTACAGCATTGATAATGTACAATTTTACTTATATTCCTAATAATAGCCCTGTGGTGTGACAGCTAAGAATCATCAAATAAAGATGAATAAAGATTGAATTGTAACCATCGCAATTTTAGTTTTATATTTATTTTATTGCTTTCTAGATTCTTCAGAATTAGTTTTCTTGCCATAAGCAAAAATATTTGATCTACTAAAACATTCTTTCCTCTATTTAATATTTGATTATTAATATATAATGTTAAATATTTAATACATTTTATTATTTATTTGTACCTATGTGCAAAGCAGTGTTTTTAAGAACTTGAATGAACAAAACAGACAACAGTCTGTATCCTTAGGGAACTTACCTACTAGTGGGGATTATGTTTGCTAATAGTTTTGTGTACTTTGTTTGGCTTTTTGCTTGGTTATAACTTTTTCATAACTTTTAGATTAATATGTGGTTAAGATGCCGTAATTATTAGTGTGTCCTTGAGGTTTTTTTTTAGACACATATAGCATGGTTTCAGTTACTGTGATTTATTTAGTATTATGTTGTTTTTATAAGACAGCCACATCTATGCAGGCAATGTGAGGGTTTTCTTTTTTTTTTTGCTAGTTGCAATGGTGAATTGAGGGGTTCATTTTAGCGTTGTATGTGATTCAGAAGTGAATCAAACTTTTTCATATCTATTGCCCCAGAGTCATGCTATAATTTAAATGGAATTTAGTCTATACAGTCTAGGTTTTTAATTTTACATTCAACTTCAGTGATGTTAACTGACCTAGCTTGTCAGCATTAACACCTCCAAGTGCCAGTTAAACATTAGAAGGCAACGGGTAGTTAGGTCCTCTTGGTTAAGAGTTATTCTATACAAGCGAATTAGTTTTAAAGCTAAAGTACTGACTGTGCTGTATTCACATGTGTTGAGCAGGCTACATCTGGTCCACAGATAGCATGCTGAATGTCCAAAGTTTCATAAAGTAAAAATAAAAGATGACGAATAGAGATAGTGACCTTTAGCTCTCTAAATTATTTTGAAAAAATTTTTTTGCTAATGAGGTTTCAGTAAAGTTTATTAAATAATAATGCCCCCAATCTTAATTTCATGAGAATGTATAAACAATAATGTACACTATATATACTATATGTGCTATATAACTGAGTTATAAAGATGATTTTAATAACCTTTTTAATAAAAATTAATCCATAATATAGAAAATTAAATGAATGAAGAGTTACAATACTATAAAGAAAATGTGTACTAATGAATATATACTAAGGAAAACCTTTATTTGATGAAATGATTTCATTCATTTCTTGAGTTAGTCATTAAGCATACAAAAAAGGTGAAATTGAGTCCCAGATTAGATTCCATGCCAGGCAGGCCTAAAACCTACAGGAAACAATTGAAGAACAGGCATAGGAGGCTTGTGGTTCTGACTTTATGTAAACACGCTGAAGAATTAAACAACTCGGTAAGACTTTGTGGAGGCAATAATAATTATTTTTGTAGAGGGTTCACTATATAATGTAGGCAGCTAAACATGTAAACAACCCAGAGTCAAATTATAAAGCCTATGTTACGTGCAAATCATTTTTAAATCATTGTGTTCGTGCATTGTTAAGATGTCTTTGTACTTACAGTCAGCCCCTTCTTCAATTCTGCCTTGCTTTTGTGAGTCGTTGTTTTCAAATGATAAAACGATGACAGTGACACATAGCCACTGTGTTCACTTTTGCCACAGTCATAATTTCTCAGTTAATTTTATAAAAAGAAAATCTTGTTGTGCAAGTGAGCATTTACTTAGTTAAAACAGTGTTTTTGTCCATACATAATCGTTTACTGAATACCTCCCTGCTCCGAGCACTGCTGTGGGCGCTGGGAAGATAGAGTGATCCAAATAGAGAACTTGCACTCTAGGACGTGACAGTCCAGAGGGCAACAGAAAACGAGTGAGTGAGTGTAAAGATCAGGGTAAGCAACAGGGGGAACATTGGAAGGGCAGGGAAAGCCTTTTTGTGGAGCTAAAAACTGACAGGCTAGGAGGAAGCAGACATTTGAAGGGTCAGGAGTGAGTGTGGAGGCAGAGAGAGCAGCAGAGTGCCCCTAAATGGAAAGAGCTTTGCAGAGTTGAAAGACGCCTGTTTGGTTGGAGCCGTGTGCCTGGGGAGGGTGTGGCTTACAAAGACGTTAGAGTGATGGCCAGTGACAGAGCATGCAAGAGCTGTCCTTTTCTAGGGTGTGGGAAACCACTGAAGGCTTAAGCGGAGCCGTGACCTTTCCTTCCCATTTATGTTCGTCGTTCTGATAATTGTGTGCAGAGTGGATTGGAGTGGGAGAGCTAGGAAACCACAGCACTGGTCTTGGTGATGTTTGAAGGTGGCTTGGATTAGGACAGCTAATTTGAGACAGTGAGAGTAGCGGGATTCATCTGAGATGCATTTATCAAGGTGGAATGAACAAAACTTCCCAGTGGATGGGATGTGGGATGTGAGCGTTGACTTCCAGAGTCCAGGCTTGAGCATCTGTACGTTTCTGCTGATTCTGAGTATTTTGGTTACTAGTTTGTTAAACCCATGGAGAAGAATAGCTTGAGTACTTACCAATACTGATCATTCTGTGAGTGATAGGAACAATAAGCATTTTATGTAAGAAGCTAATCATTCCCAAGATTCTTATCATGTCTATAACAGTAGTATAAGCAGCTTTTAGAACTCACCCTTTACCTTAAAGAACACCAGATGAAATTTCACCAATGATATTTTATTTTTTGTTTTATTGCACTTGTGTTTCATGCTTACAATAAGGTGTTACGTGAAAAATGGTTTTTAAAATAGGTTACTATGTCGCCCTGGCTGGGTGACTCGGTTGGAGCATCATCCCATATACCAAAAGGTTGAGGGTTTGATTCCTGGTCAGGGCACATGGCTAGCTTTGGGTTTGATCCCTGTTCGGGGCACGCACTGGAGACAACTGATAGATCTTTCCTTCTCTTTCTCTCTCCCTTCCTTCCTCTCTCTCTAAAATCAGTAAACATGTCTTTGGGTGAGGATTAAAATAAATAAATAAATAAATAGATAAATAAATAAGGTGCAATTTTCACTGTTTTAGAGATGAAGGAATTTAAGGTTAAAAATAAACGGGCAGAAACTGAGTTAGGATTAGAACTGAGCTAAGCCATACAATTTCTACAATTTACTTTCTAAATTTTATCTGAAGTGGACAGTGGATGATAATGCAATTAGGTCACACATCTCAAGGTTAAACTTAAAGAAGAATTCAGAAAGGAAGTATTTTGAACTTTATTCTAAATTTCCTAGATATGGAAACACTTTTAAATATAGTTGTTATAATATATCCATGTTATATGATTTTAACCCTAGGTTATCTATGAAAAAGAAACTCTGTTGTCTTTATTAAGTTTGAGTTCTTTTCCACACTATATTAAATTGGAGTCTTAGATGTTAGATTTCAATATTTGATTTGAACTTCTAGTTATGTAGAAGTGAAAGAATTTGATTGTCAAGATAAATTTCTGAAGTATTGTGGTCTTTTATAAGACTTAAAGTGGTAATGATATAATTACACCATATAATATTGGTGACTCCTTTGTAATGGAGTGGAAAAAAAGTTTGTACCTGTTCAGTTATTGAGTCCTTTTTTTAAAAACTTATTTTGCAAATTAAAATATATGGTATAAAATTATACAGTAGAAAATGGAGGTGGGGGTGGGTAGGACAGGGCAGAGTAATGGGGGAAAATGGGGACAACTGTAATTAAACAACAATAAAAAAATAAAAACAAAAATGTGCAATGTCGGGAACAGACAAAAATAACCGTAGCTAGCATTTATTCAGGTCTTACTGTGTGTCAGGTGCTGTGCTTGATCAAACATTTTACACGTTTTTGTCTCTGTGAATGCTCACGGCAATTCCATAAGGGCCACTTGGCAGAGGAAGAAACAACTTAGTTGAGTAAGTTACCCAAAGTCACAAAACTGGCGAGTGGGTACACTTAGTTTGCACAGGAAGTCTGACTCCCGAGTGCTTTTTCTGACAACAGTGCAAGCTGTTCATTAGCCAGTCATGGCTGTTACGGATTTATAGTGTGTAGTTTCACTTCTCAAGCCTAGCCGTCTCTCGTCTGGTCACTGCAGCAGCCTCCTCCCTGGGCCTGTTGCCTCTGCTTTGCCCCCAGAGCCTGCTATGCCAGAGAGCTCGTTTATTTGTTTGTTTGTTTATATGGGAAAAACCTACAAATTTTTTGACAGAATTGTGTATATTTAAAGTGTACACCATAATTGAATATATGTATACATTGTGAAATGATTACCACAATTAATACATACATCTATCATTTTACATAGTTCCCTGCTTTTTCTTCCGAGAGATCTTTTAAAAGCGTCAACCATATCTTCTTCATGTAAATTGCTTCAGTGATGTGGTCCTTGGAATTATGTGTGGCCCCCCTAAGATACAAGGCCTTAATCCCTAGAACCTATAAATGTTACATTATTTGGAAAGTGTGGTTGAGGATTTTGAGACAAAGAGATTGTCCTAGATTATCTGGGTGGGCCCTGAATGCGTGCATCCTCACAGGAGGAGAGCAATGGCAAGATGAGCAGGCGCAGGGGAGAAGGCCACGTGAAGACGAGGCAGGGATTAGAGCGGTGCAGCCACAAGTCAAAACCACCAGCACCTGCCAGAAGCTGGAAAAGGTGAAGAGCAGGTTCTACCCTCGTGTCTCCAGAGGGGCTGTGGCCTTGCCAACACTTTGATTTTGGCTGCGTGATACTGATTTAGACTTATGGCGTCTAGAACTTGGGAAAATAAATCTCTGATGTTATAGGGCACTCAGTTTGTGGCAAGTTACTTTCTGCAGCCACAGGAAATTAACATAAGTGGCTTTCCATTTCAGATAGAACAAACCTTTCTGCTGTACCCTTAAATGAGCCTGTCTAGCTTTCTGGCCTCATCACTCCCGTTCTTTTTCCCGTCTGACGGAAGTGCAGACTCTTTGTCAGTCTGGTTTATCACGGCGTCCCCAGAACATAGAACGGTGCCTGGCAAAATAGTAGGCACTCAAAAATAGTACAAAAATGAGCGTGAATTAAACTGAATATTCTGAGACAGTGTCTCCATCTGAAAGACCAGTGGCCCCTTGGCCTGATCCACTGCAGGCATTCTGGGGCCAGAAGTACAAACAGGGTCTCAGTGGAGTGACGCAGTGCTGACTTACGTTCCTAGGGAGACCTTTCCTGGTGGGGGAGTGGGAGGAAACATAGCAAGGAAGGGACAAAAGAGATATAATCAACATGAAATTTGATCATTTGAGATTAGTAAATATGGCCTACCAGTCTTCTGATTCTGAAAAGATTCATTCTACTTTTATTAACTTTACTTTCATTTATGGGAACAATAGGAAAAAATTACATAGGTTTCTTCAAATGTGATTTTTTTATTAGAGTATTTCATATCTACTGGTGATACAGCTATTTTTAAAAATGGTCTTATTTTCAGATTTTTATAGAAAGCCATTACTGTGTAAATAAAGATATTTGTGGATAAAAAGCCCAACTTCCCTGACCCTTTCAGTCCTACTTTAAGGGGCACAGATGCGCGGATAAATGACAGCAATGTGAGGGGCACTTCCTGTGGGCCAGGGAGCCTGCTCAGTGCTTCGGACGCGCCCTTTTAAACTTCTTGTAACAATCCCACGTGATGTATTTATATTCTTACTTTACAGTCGAGAAAATCTATATCTAAAAAGTTTAGTGCTTGACTGTGAATATTTTGTTCAAGAAAACATGAACTTTTATGATTTATTCTTACAGTTCACCAAGAAGGAAATTGTCTGAACTAAAGGAATTGAATAGCACGAACAGATGACACAAATTGCTTTTCTTTTTTGTTTACAGCTCGTAATAAAAGTACCTGCCTTCTTCACTGTAGGTGATGTTTTTCAAGTTAAAAGTTCTGAGAAAAGCAAAAAGATTTTGTGAAAGCAACACATTTATACATAATAGGCAGAACACGATGTTCTAGACACCCTATCATAAAAGCCCACAGTAGAGAATAGTGCTCTACCACAGGCTAAGCATTTAGGGACTGCCCGATGTGAAGGAGGGTGGGGAAGAAAGCGAAATATTTTCCATGATGTAAGTTGATGAAAAACAACCATTAGGGTCAGAACTGATCGTAGTGGGAGATTTCTATGGGCTAGGAAGCATAAAATTAAATAACTGTTTTTCTAGTTCACTAACTAGGAAAAAGAAAAAAGAGGTAGTATTAACCAAAGGAATTACAGAGCATGAGCAGATGATACAAATTACTTTCTTCTGTTGTTTACAGCTCAAAAAAAAGTACCTTGACTACAACGCATTTTGAAAATAATGTGTGTTACCCCTTTTTCTTTTTTATGTAGATCTATTTGTGTTTAAGGACAAAACAGAGTAACACCATTAATTATTTTACAATAATAATTCAATTCATTGGAAACATTTACTGAGTAAATAGTTTGGGGGCATATATAAAATGTTAAACTTGCTAATATTTCTAATAGACCTCGAGGTACTGCCTTTGAATAAATTCTGCTGGAGACCAGAGTTCTCACGTGTGCTTAGTCATTCAGTCATTTATTACTTTTGCCTTGCTAACAATACAGATGAACTGGAGCCTCTGAAATTCTTAAGTCAAAATCCTTTTATTTCCATGCTAATGGGGCCACTTCACTGTTACTACTTGAATATTGTTTCTGACTTTAGGCATTTGAGTGACACACAGGATCATTTATAGGTATTTTTTTTACAATCCTTGCAAAATTATGAAACAAAGAAGTTATTAACATTCTGTACTATAATAAAGGTCTATAATGTTTGACTTAAAAGTTTATGGATTAACTAACATTTTGGCAGTGTGGTGAACTAAATATCCTAGAAAATTTTCTCAAATTAGAACATATGGAAATGAGATAAAGTATAATAAGCATTCTTTTCTTTTAAGTGAATAGTTAAGCTTGTAACAGTTTATGGACTATTTAGGGCTCGAATACAAATCAGCCAGTTGCACTTCTAGTGAGGATGCAGGGATACTCATGAAAACACCCCTCTCCTTTTAGCAACAGTGGGTTATCCACAAAATCCACACAATTGTAATTTTTCTGGAGCCTATCAGAGGTGGTTATAAGACAACCAGGTGAACTGAATTAGAAAGAGCAATAGCTCCTCTAAGGAAGGGTGGGACTCAGGGACGCTGCCTTTGGCAGGTACGGGAGGAAGGAGTGTCCACCACAAAAGTTTGTTAGAAGAAAATTAGTGAACATTGTGATAAGTTTTTATAGATTGACTGTAGGGTAGCATCTCAATTTAGAATAACTTGGAGCCCCAGAAACCAGGGAAGTTTGCACCCACTCGCACGCAGGGGACTGCAAAGAGTCTGCCTTGCCGATGCAGGTGTGGCAATGATTGGCTGCTGCTGGGGGCCAGGAACACAGTACTGCCCATGTATTTGGAACTATGAGCATGGACGGATAGGGAATTTCAGCAGAGATGGAAACTATGAAATGATCAAATAAAAAGGATAATATCAGATATGAAACATTCCTTCAATGGGCCTAGCAGCAGTTTGGACACTGCTGGGCACAGCTGGGCACAGCTGGGCACAGCTGGGGAAAGAATCAGTGAACTTGAAGGCAGAAATTATCTGAACTGAAACATAAAGATAAAAAAAGTGAAAAAAAAATAGAAGAGAGCCCTGATTGGTGCAGCTCAGTGGAATGGGCATCGTTTTTTGAACTGAAAGGTCACTTGTTTGATTCCTGGTCAGGATACATGCCTGGGATGGGCTAGGTCCCCCGTTGGGGGCATGTGAAAGGCAACCAATTGATGTTTCTCTCCCTCTCTTTCTTCTTCCCTTCCCCCCTCTCAAAATGAATCAATAAAATATTTAAAAAAAGAGAGAGAGCATTAAATGGCCTTGAGACAGTGTAAAGTGAACTGATATATGTGCAATTGGAGTCTCTGAAGAGAGATCAGGAAAGAACTGTGAAGAAATAATGACCAAGACTTTTCTGAAATGAATGAATGACAACAGAGCAAAGATCCAAGGACCCCAGAGGATCCCAAAGAGGATAAACACACACACACATGTGCGCGCGCGCACACACACACATGCACACACCTAGGCACAGCATGATTAAATTGCTTAAAGAATACAAGCTTCTACTCTTCAGAAAACATTGTTAGGAGAATGAAAAGACAAGTCACGGAATGTGAGGAAATATTTATAAATTAATGTGTCTGATAAAGGATATTTGTTCAGACTACATGCAGAACTCTCAAAACTCAATAATAATAATAATAAAACACCCAATTCTTAAAAACGGGCAAAAGTGAACAGATACTTCACCGCAGATGATCTGTGGACGGCCAGTAATCATAAGAAGAGATATTTAGCATGCTTAGTCATTAGATAAATGCAAATAAATCCATACACCTGTTAGAATAACTGCACTAAAGAAATGACAGTTATCTTTTTAGACATTTTTCAAATTTGCTTCTATCTGATCTTCTCTCTGCTCTCCTAGGACTCCCAGGTTCGTACATATTAGACTTTTTCATAGTTTCTTATATGTTTTTATCTCTTCTGTCCTTTTCTGTTTGTGATTCATTCTGTTATCGATTTTATTCTATTTTTCTGGCGTAGAATTTTTGTTTAGCTCTTTTGAAGGTCTGCCACATCCTTTCTCTGACATCTTAGAATTTTCCGTTGAATTTTTCAATTGTATCTTCTGTCACCTTGAACCAGGTGTGTATTGGATAACACCAATGTGCCTGGAGCTACTTTTGGTGCATTTTCAGTTTCTGTTGCTTATGCTGGTATTATTGTATCTCGTATTATTGTATCTCTTCATGTGCCTGAATATTATTGGTTGTGTGTTTGGTTTTATAATTATCTGTAGAAATAGTTTGAGGTCCAGGATGATATCTTCCTCTGGGAAGGAATCCCTTGTCTACTGGCAGCCACTTACCGCGCTAGCAGTCAGGTCTCACTTGGTCTGTTTTTGGTATTGGATGATTGGAAGCTGGGCTGTTCTCCCTGCAAAGGTTAGTCTCCTGCAGGATCGCCCTTTCCTGTCCCGGGGGGCTTAGCAGGGCCTCTGCAAGGCTATCAAAAATGTCCCATAAGCTCTTGGCCACTCGGGAGCCTTTTCTAGAATCAGGAAATGTTCTCAGAGAAAAAACAGGCTCCAAATTACATGCTCACTTTTCTGGAATTCCATTATCTGTTAGATCCTGGGTGGGTAATTTTTCTAGTAATGTGTAATGTAGGATGGGTAATTTTTTACTTTTGGTTGAGTAATCTTGTTAGTTCCCATCTGCTTGTATGCAGATGATTTTTACATTTTTTCAGCTTTTTAAATTATCCTCACCAGGAGAGTTGATTAGAATTACCTAGTCTGACATTAGTGAAAGAGGAGTTCCCTTTCCTTTGTATTTTTCTTCTTGATTTAATATCAAAACAATATTAACCCCAAGTGTTTCTGTATGCACACCTGCATATAATCCCTGCCTCTCACCACACCGTTATCACCCTTGCCCTTCACAAACCAATGGGTTGTTTTCTAATACTGTGTTAGCAATAGCCCAGAACTTAAATATTCTGCCAAAACTTTTTATTTAAACTTTGAATTCTTCAACATCCGTATTTTATTGAGGTGAAATTATGTCTGCAGTAGAGATAATCCACTTCTGACCTATGTTTTCTTTGTAGGCAATACTATCTACTCCCAAGCCTTTAAGTATCATCCATATAGTTTTCATCTATTTTATATAAATTCTCTTATTTATATCAGATCTTTTCAGAGTATCAGATCAGTAAATACAATTTCCTGTTTGTAATCTCTACTTGGATGCCTCAAAGGCATCTCCAAGTTAACAAGTTTAAAATTGAGCTTCTGGTACTTCCCCTTGACATTGAGCTTCCTCCAGTGTCTCCTGTGCTACCTTGGGCTTCCTCCAGTGTCCCCTGTCCTAACCTGGGCTTCCTCCAGTGTCCTCTGTCCTAACTTGAGCTTCCTTTAGTGTCCTCTGTCCTAACCTGGGCTTCCTCTAGTGTCCCCTGTCCTAACCTGGGCTTCCTCCAGTGTCCTCTGTCCTACCCTGGGCTTCCCCCAGTGTCCCCTGTCCTAACCTGGGCTTCCTCCAGTGTCTCCTGTCCTAACCTGGGCTTCCTCCAGTGTCTCCTGTCCTAACCTGGGCTTCCTCCAGTGTCCCCTCCCCTATCCTGGGCTTCCTCTAGTGTCCCCTCCCCTAACCTGGGCTTCCCCCAGTGTCTCCTATCCTAATGGGTAACACTGTTATTCATCTGATTTTCAAGCCAGGATTTTGGGGGTCATCCTAGATACCATTTGTTCTTTTACTACTCTCTTAGACAATCCTTTTATTTTATATCCTACATATTTTCTGAATCCACCCACCTCTCTCCAACCACATTACCTCCACCCTAGTCTAAGCTACTGTGAGGGTTTGCTCAGAGAGGGTAATAGCTTCTCAAGTGGTTCCTGCCCACTCCTCCCTCCCTCCCACCCCACCCCACCTCACTACTTCCCAATTTCATTTTCATCTTTATAATCAGCATGATATTTCAAAGCATTTATGACTACAGTGTAAATATTCTCCGGCTTGGGTGAATGTTCCCCCAAGGCCCTAGGTAATTTGGGCTCTTTCTGTCTCACCAGCCTGAGCCCCTGCCTGATGACCAAGCTCCAGGCACTCTGACCCCCTTTCACCTCCTGAACCTGCTTCCGGGCTCCACCCATGTCAGGGCTGGGAATTCGTTCGTCCTTACTCTTCCTGCTTTCCTGCCTCCCTGTGCCATCTTTTGTCTAGTTATTTCTTTCTCTTTACATGGGCCAGTTGTTACTTCTCCATGATGCCCCTTCTCGAAGGGGCCAGGTCACCCATTAGATGTTCTGATGTCGTCTTGCACTTCTCACCCGTAGCTCTTGTCAGCTCTGACTCCAACAGTAACAGGCCCAGTGCTAGTCCTGTTTGTCGCTAAGTCTGCAGCCCCCAGCACAGTGCCGTGAATGCGACTAAATAAACATTTGTTGAATATTTAAACACAAGCAGTGGTAGTGCCTCAAAGGTAGGCAAATGCCCCCCAACCCCCTACGACACAGTTTATACTTTAAAAAATATATTTAATAAAATAGAGCTACAATGGATCATTTGAAATGGTTGCTCATTGCTGTTGTATGCAATAAATAGATACTCCTTTGATACGCACATCTTCATAACGTTTTAAATCGCTTCTTATTTATATTTTAAGCCGAAATCCTGAAATACATGATTCCAACTCATATATTAAAATGGCTTGGCAGACTAAGTCTAGCTAGCAGTTCAGTTTCAAAATCATTGTCTTGGAGTGGGTTTGTGTGTTCAGTGTGGCCCTGATTTTGCGCGGCAGGGTGCCGCCCTGCACTTACCTGGTAATACGATAGTACTGCTGGTGTCGGTGTTTCTTTAGTGGGAAGAGGCCTTCGGGGTGTTTTTATGTGCACCTCCTCATGAACCTTGCAGATCACTGAAATGCAGATTTACAGAACAGTAAAACACACCCCTTTATTCCTGCCTCTGCTTCATTTTCCCTCTCACAGTCTGAGTTCCAGGGCTGTTGACTACTTTTCCCTGCACTTTATCTCAGTGGGGAACGTGGCAATCAGTGACAGGAGAAAGACTAAGATATGGTGGTTAACTGTCAGAAATGCCTTAGAGTTGCCATGCTCCAATTATTCATATTTAACCCAGTTTTAAGGTCTTTCATAAATGTTATCATTTTATAGCAAAAGAGCTGTTCAATATTATTGTTACTAAAACTTCCCACATTTATGACCCTCAAAACCCCAATCTTTCATATGTCCTAGATCTTTAGTATTTTCATATGTAAATCCCTATTATCTAATTTCAAAAAAATCAGTGATGTTATTTCTAAAAGTATACAAGGATACTTTGTGATTTCAGGGCTTTTTCTTACCTTTAACTAGCACCACTTATGGTAAATGTGTTTACCAGTTTTATTCAGTAAGTTTAGTCTCCAAATGTGTGAATCTTAAATATCTGCTCTTTTGAAGTAAGCCAATGACTTATTTCCTGCTCCTCCACATGGTGTAGTATAGAGAGAAATCTCTTCTCGGTGCATATAAGCGGGTTTATTGGAGGCAGAGCAGTGGAGCAATTTCCCACTGCAAGGACAGAGTTACATCTTTTTACAAAATGCTTTCTCCCGCCGTCCACGCTAACTAAAGAGTGAATTAGACACAGAAGCGTCTAGTATGTTTCCATCCTTGAACTGGAATAGATTTGGAAATTTGGAAATGTGCCATGAACTCAGTTTATAGACTATCTCACTTCATTTCTGAGGATTCAAGTTGGAATGCCAGCCATACAACAGTATTTAAGAGGAAGGGGAACTGGCATTAAGGCATGCACTTAAGCAATAGAAGAATTTACTTCTCAGTGTCTTCCAAGGTCCATGAGGATGCACACTTATTTCCCCAGAGAGTATGGATCTCACTATGTTTGTCCAGAAGGTGTGACTGTGTGGAGGGGAGTGCTTATTGGTAAGTATCAGACTCTTACCGTATCATGTTTCAGAAAAATGTGCTCAGAAATCAAATGATTTTTAGCAGTGATAAAATCTCTTAGTTTGTGCTGGTTTCTTAGCAGTGGACAGTCCCAGATATTGAAGTCAGCACAAGAGAAAAACCCGAATCCTGATAAGACTTGAGGATTTTGGGAAAATTACATGCAAAGTAGTCAGGGCAGATGTTTCTGCGGGAGTCAAGGATAAGGAGCACACTAAGAAGGTAAGAAGTTGGAGGGCTTCTCGTGGCCTTCTTTTGTATAAAGGCTGCACACGTGCAGCCCAGGACTGTAGTGACTGTCTAAGAGGGGACGGAGTTACATCTCTTGGAACTTAAAACGGCAGACTCACATGACCTGGAATGCGCATTGTGGCACAATTTATTTTAATATTTCTTCTCAAAGTACTTTCTGTTTCTAAATAAAAGCGGTGCCTTCTGAAACCTGTAAGTGCTATATACTGGCCACATCAAGCCTTTTGAAAGTGTTTTCCAAATCCAGCGTTACAAGTGTGGATCAATGTTTTGAAAACAGTAAAGCAAGAAGATACGGGAGGATCTGATTTCAGAGGCCAATTGCTGCTTCTGCTTTATGCCTTGTCATTTCTTCTCTTTCTTTCACCCAAGTTTCATAGTTGACTATTGGTTGAAAAAACTTGGAAAGTAATGTTTGTGCGTGTGATACAGAAGTTTAAAACAAAACAAAATGAGACTGAGCCACCCATATGTGACGCAGGTTTTCTGGGAATGAGCCAGACCACATAAACACGCCACAGCAAGCCACTGCCCAATCTCCTGTGCGCCCTCCTGAGGGCTTGGTGCTGATGGAAGCTGGGCCTTAGTAAGTGATAGACGGAAGTGCAGAATCCGTGAGGAAGGACGCAGTGCTTAGACTTGGCATCAGGCAGACAAGGGTTAAGTCTTCGAGTTGCCGGTTACTGACTCGCTGGCCTTCAACACAATACTTGAGGATTCTGAATTTGCTTGTTGTGCTGTGGAATGTCTTCTAGCACAGTGACTGGCGGTGGTCCCGCCCTGCTGAGTCATGGAGACTGGGCACATGGTCTACATCATGGTTACGGAGATGCCAGGAACCCCTCCTCACTGACATGGTAGTAAGGACTGAGAGTGCATTTCTGTGAGACCCGTTTTTGTTTTGCCTTGTGTCTAGTTCTACCAATCCATAATCTTGAGGACTCAAAAAATCTCTTGAAGATTCAAAAATCTCTTAAAGTTACCTTTTAGGAGGTGTCGATAATGTGTGTGAAGGGAGAGAGCGTCAAGAGTAGACAGCTGAGGTGACGGGGAAGAGATGTTCAGTCATCCAGCCGTGGGCACCAAGCACTTGCTGTGTGCTGGGGCTAGGGGACATGAGAGTCAACAACAGAGACACAGATTCTTGCAGCCATGAAGCTTACGTTCCAGATGTGGGAGACAGACCACGAGCAAAGGACTGTGTTAGGCGATGGAGATAACGCGCCCGTAAAGGGGGTTGTGGGAGCTGGGGCAAGGGAGTAGCTTTCAGGTTAAATTCAGGCTCATTGAAGAGGTGATATTTGAACAGAGGCTTGAAAGAGACCAGGGAGCCAACCACGTGGAAATCTGGGAAAAGGGGGGACTTGGGGAACAGATCTTGCAACTCCTTGAATGGGACTTGACTTTTCCTTTAAGTGGGATGTGCAGCCATTGGGGAGTTCTGAACAGGGAAGTGACATGATCTGACTTACAGGAATGTCTCTGGCCGCTGTAGAGCGATGGGGTCAGGGACTAGTCAACAGGCGATCAGAATAGTTCATGCTGGAAATGACGGTGGCCTACGTCCGGAGGGAGCGGTGGAGGCGATGAATGGTCAGTTCTGGGTCAGGATTGGCTGGCCACTGGACTGTGGAGTGGAAGGGACTAAGAGGTCTTAAGGATCGCCTCAAAGTTTTTGGCCTGACAGCTGGAAGGGCAGAGTTGTCGCTGGCTGTTTACTGAGGTGAAAAGTGAAGGAGGACGTTTTGGGAGGATAGCATCTCAGGAGTGGACAAGATGAGGGCCTGCTGGACAGCCTTGGGCAGAGGGGATGGGGGAATGGGTGTACAGCGGCCATTATTTAATGCTCAGTTTGCACAAAGGGGTAAGTTGTAAAGGTTCCATTTAAGTGGTTTAAATCTCTGAGAAGATAGCATTATACTTTGCATTTTATAAATTAGGAAATGGTGCAGAAAGATTAATTTTCTTAAGATCACAGGTATGGAACTTTGTTTTGTGGCTGCAAGTTCCACATTGTTCTGTTAACTTTATTATGTTAGTTATAAAATAAGCATTCAGTTTTATAATTGCCATAATAGGTTAGACAAAGTACAGTATTTCTCTTAGCTACCTTTACATCACACACACTCTTTCTCTTTTCCAGAGAAGAACAGGTAATATCTTTGATGAGGTTTGTGTGTAAGGGTTTTTTTTTACTTTTAGTTGTGTTGAAACTTAAAATCCTTACATAGGCTTCAACTTTGAATGTACATTTAAGAAATTTTAAATTTTGAATGGAGATGGCAATGAATAGAATTACTTTTTAATCACATTCTTATATCTTATAATTTCTACTTTTAAAAGCAGTTTACTTATAGTAATTTATGTTTTTGTCAGTTGTTTAAAGGGGAAATACATTTGTACAATATTAAGTATACTTTTTATAGTAAAATGTATAATGTTTATTTTTTGCAGCAGAATTGCAAGTAGTGAGAGCATGTGATTGAGCTTTGGTCTAGGTATGATGGCAAACTGTACAATACAAATAGCAAAATAGAAATTGAAATCTTATAAAAAATGACTATTAAAGATTTATGTATTTTATAATTTTCATTCATGAAGCAGTAGAATGTTGTTTTATTTATAACTTCCCAAGGCACTTAAACTTTGTGTAGTCTAATGACTTAAGCGATCAGGAGCAGATTAATTAATATAGCTTTCTTAAATAAAGCAATCATACATATTCTTAAAAGTCATATGCAGTCATTTGTGGGATGTGACCATGTTTTCTCCAACCTTGGGTTTTTGAAACTTAGCACTTGTGATCTCTCATCTGTGTAATGGCTACCTCTCTCTGATTGTGCAGGACGCCCTGCAGGTCGCAGGTGTGGACATGCAGCTGACGGCTGCAGGGTCGTTTCTGACCATCCTCCAGGAAGAGTCAGTGTCAATTCACACCTATGCCCACTCCTTCCTCCAAGTCATCCTTCTGCACCTGGAGCACAGGGATGCAGGTCAGGGGCCCGGTGTGCTTATTTCTGTACTTATTTCCTGCTTATCATTACGTGGTCATGATGTTCTGTGAGTCTGTCTGTCTGATGAGGACAACTGAATCAGGCCCTGCCGCCCAAGAGTTGATCTTTAGTGTGACTAAAAATAGCCCTGGCTGTTTTCTTACAAGATTCCATGTCCCTGAAAGCTGAAGATCCATTAGTTCATCTTATGTTTTACACTTTCTTCTTAGATTTTTAGACATTTTACATTTGTGTTTATAATATTATAATATAATATCAGCAAAAATACACAATTAACGATATCTTCCCAATATTATTTTTTAAAGATTTTATTTATTTATTTTTGGGAGAGGAGGAGGGATGGAGAAAGAGAGAGAGAGGCATTGATTGGTTGCCTTTCCTGTGAGCCCTGACTTGGGACTGAACCCACAGCCCAGGCATGTGCCCTGACTGGTAATGGAAAGAAAGGTGGCTTTTTTGGAGGGTGGTGTCCAACCAACTGAGCTGCATTGGCCAGGATCCCCCCCCGAATATTATTTTTAAAGATAAATGCTTTCTAGATATTGGCTAAGATGAAAAATAGAGAAACTTTACACTATTAGTAAAATAAATATTTCATTTTATTATTAAATACTATAACTATTAATGGCTGAGTTGAAACTAAACTTGTGAGACATTTAATTTGGCATGTTTCAGGTGTCAGCAATGCATGGCTGGAAACTCTTCTGTCTGTGATCGAAGTATTGCCCAAAGAAACCCTAAGGCATGAGGTAATTCCCTTTTTTTTTTTTTTGTAAATAGTCATAAGTCACTTTTAAGATTTTGGTTTTTTTTAAATAATGGTATTTAAAGAGTAATAAAGTTATTTCCTACTCTGAAAGCAACACATGCTCATTATAGAAAATCTGAGTAATACAGAAATTAGTACTTAAGTCATAATTGTGTACTTAGTCACTTTAACATTCTGATATATTTTCATTGCAGATTTTTCCACCCATGTTTGTTTGCTGTTTGGCCATAATAGTGATCATTTAGTGATCATTATTTTCCCATGTTATTTTAAACTCATGAAGTAGTAACTAAAAAATATTTTACTCATTGGACATTTAAGCCTGTTTTAAGAATTTTATTATCAAAACAAGGCAGTACTGAACATCTCTGTAGAGCTTTTCCTGTTTTTCAGATAATTTCCTTAACTATAGCTTCCAAAAAAGTAGAATTACTGGGTCAGTGGGCATTAATATTCTTAAGGATATTAACTAGCAATATGTGAAAATGCCTTTTTCCCTGGACTTTTATCAGCAGTAGTGTTCCAATTTAAATTGATTAATCGAAAATTGAATTACATTTTAATTGGAATTTTAAAAATTATAAGGCTATTGTATATTTTCTCATATACTGTGTTTATATCAATTTCATTTATTCTTTCAGAATTACCTAACAGTACCACTAATCACTGCTTGTTTGTGCTCTTTATCTATCAGGGTTGCCAGTCCTTTGTCATGTTTGTGGCCAGTGTTGTTGCCAGTTTGTTATGCGGTTTCAGTTTTCAACATTGTTCAATGCACCCTTCTCAAAAAGTCTTAGTAAATTAAGATGAGAGAATAGGCAAATTAGAAATTTTTTTTTCTGTAATGAAAAGCTTTTTCGTCCTGTGAACATTAAACCTATCTGTATATACTTCTTTTCAAATGTGTCGTGGTTGAAAAATGCAGTTGTCTGTCAGTAAAAGGCCCCCTGTGGATTTTATGAAGTGTCTTTGTCCTCTGCCCTCATGCAGTTTAGGGTCCTTTCTCAAGGGCAGAGGACTTGCTTGGAGCTGGAAAGACCGACCCAGCTCCAAGGACGCTGGTGTACTTGATGCGCAGCGTCCAGCCGAGGGCCCGTGCCGAAATGTTGACTGTAGCGTTGACATGTGTCATGTATGGTTTTGTGAAGCATGATATGTGGTAGAATGCAGGTTTTACTCTAGAATGCCCTCTGTTGTTTAGCGTGATCTTAAAGATTTTATGTATGCATTTTATTTTATCTCAAATATTTCACTTTCAAATTATATTTAACATTATGCATTCAGTAATTCTGGCTACTTTGTTGAGAGGAATAAAACCAGTGGACGTTTTTATTAGAGCCATAGAACTTTAGAACCTGGAGGGATCTTAGTATGACAGATTCTGATTTCCATTTTAAGTAAATGAGAAACCTTGGGATGAGAAATAGCAAGCTGACTTGGATGAGTGAAAGAGCTGGGACTAGAATCGGGACTTGGTCTGCGTAGTTCCCCACGGTCTATCATGCTGCTGCGGTTTTCAGTGCTTGGTTAGCATATACATGATGCCGTATAAGGCTTGGGCCACTACATTCAAGTGACAGAATTTCTTTTTTTTTTTTTTTTTTAAGATTTTATTTATTTATTTTTAGAGAGGGAAGGGAGGGAGAGAGAGAGAGAGAGAAACATCAATGTGCGGTTGCTGGGAGACATGGCCTGCAACCTAGGCATGTGCCCTGACTGGGAATCGAACCTGCGATGCCTGGTTCGCAGCCCGCGCTCAATCCACTGAGCTACACCAGCCAGGGCAGAATTTCTTTGTAGAATCTGTTTGAAGCTATAATTTATAATGTTTTGCATCCCATTAGGATAAATGCAAAAATCTGTATGGAATAAAAATAAACTTAAGGGTAATTGGCAATTAATTTGCTTTTTTTCTTTTGAAAATGTGTATTTCACAATTATACTTTAGGTACTTACAGATAATGGCAGAATTCAGCATGAGCTTTAATTCAATCTTTTTTGTGCATAATTGTTTTCAATTACATAATTTATGGTCATTTTTACCAAATATACAATAAACAAGAAGACAGGCAAGGCGATCCAGGCTATGACAGCCACGCACCTCCTGTTGTAATTCAGATTCCTTAAAAGCATCCAGACCAGTGAGATGTTCTCTGAAGAACATAGTTGATAGTGGTGTCAAGAATATGTGAAACGTTGCGAGTTTGTTCTCTGGATCTTTCTCCTCAGATTTTGAATCCACTTGTTTCCAAGGCACAACTTTCCCAGACAGTCCAGTCTCGCTTAGTTAGTTGTAAAATTTTAGGAAAATTGACCAACAAATTTGATGCCCATACGTGAGTATCTGTATTAACTTTTTGTCTACTTCATTACATTAAATTGATTAAAATGAGTAATGTAATAACTATGTGACTAATAATTACCTTAGATTCATATTATTCCATACTGCCTACAAATTTAGCTGTTTTAACTTTATAGAATTCTTGGAAGTCTACTTATTCAGATGTGTTTCTTCTTGATCTCATGGCTTTTCAAAATCAATAAGGTTAACTTTTCTTCTATTTCCCATCTTAATCTCTTCTGTTACATAGCTAGTGTAGTGCTGGGGTTAAAATGGCATTATTGTATAGACTTCAAAACTTGGTAAACATGACATAAAGATAGACTTTCTCTTTGCTTCCATTATTGTTACAAATCCATTATTTTGAACAATGCATCTTATTTTTGAGGTTTTATAGAAAACGTTTATAATTTGTATGCTATCCTCTGCCCAAGTGATAAATGCCAAATGGAAAGAAGCAATGGTGTGTAATTATGACACAAGAATACGATGTAAAATTGAAGACTATATTGGTTCATGGTTGCTAGAATTTGTCCACTTGCCTACAGCTTTTTATCTTAGTTAGGTGTTTAACTGTCAATCCAAAATTAACCATTATTTTTAAAAGATTTATTTATTTATTTTTAGAGAGGGAGGGAGGGAGGAAGAAAGAGAGGGAGAGAAACATCGATGGCTGAGAGATACATCAACCAGGCTCATAACCCAGGCATGTGTCCTGACTGGGAATTGAACCAGTGACCTTTCAGTTTGCAGGCCAGTGCATAGTCCACTGAGCCACACCATCCAGGGCCAAAATTAACCGTTATTTTAAAGACACTCAGTTATACACATAATTTACAAGTAGCTGATAACATCCAAATGTAATCACTTATGTAAAAATATGCTGGAAAATATAAAGCTTTATATTAAAGTAAATTTGTTATTAGGCTAAGATTTTGATCATAGTTGTTTGAAGATGTTAATTGTTCTAAAACACTCACCCATTTTCATGTTCCTTTCCTCCCTTCTAAGCATTAAAAGAGAAATACTTCCCTTGGTAAAATCACTCTGTCAAGATGTAGAATATGAAGTCCGATCCTGTATGTGCCGGCAGTTAGAGAACATAGCTCAGGGCATTGGGTAAGTATACTTCCAATTTCTTACGTCATGTTCTTATTTCTGGGAGTCAAACATGCATATTCTGTCCCATATTCCATGGAAACATGCTATTAAAAGGCTAAACTTTTTATTATCTGTAAGAATGACTAAAGCAAGTACCTCCTGATGAGTCTGTATTGGAAGAAATAAAAGTGAAAATGCTTAGCAATGTGACAGGCATTCAATCAATGCTAATTTCATTCCTTCTCACCTTAAGTTACTTACTTACCCTTCCAAATGCCTAAATCTCGGGAGGGAGAAGGCGCCAGAACTGTGTGTGCGCTTGTACTTACGAATAATCAGTTCCCTAGTTTTGATCTGAGAACCAGCCTTTTGTGACAGGTCTTCTAAGTCTAGGTTGACTCTGGTCATGGCGAGCCACAATTAGCTCAGTCTCGCCCAGATCTGTGCTTTTTAACCAGATCTCTTACGGGAGTATGCTGTTGTTGTTGGGGTTTTTTATATTCTAGTTTTTGTCACCTGATATTTGGCTGCTGTTAAAATTGGACAGGTCATTGTGTGCTCAAATTAGTGTTCTGGAAATTAATTTAGGATTATTGCTTAAGGATTAATTTATAAAAGCAAAACTAGAAAGAATCTACTTTATATAGAGAGTGCTTTGAGTAGTGTCTAACACCTCATAAACACTAGCTAAATGTTTACTTCTATTATTATTTCATAAATTCTCACATAGATAACTAATTTCTTAGACTTATCTATAACACTGGAATAATATAGGTAAAAAACAAGCAAAAATTTCATGTATTTCATATAACTCAAAAAGACTGAGTTTATGCGTGTCCCAGTAGGACACGGAAGCGTTTCCTGCACCTTTACCAACAATGCAGATTTGTCATTAACTTTTCCAGTTTCATGGGCAAAAGCAGCCCTTCACTACTGGTTTTGCAAATACAGTATCCAACAGCTGTCCGTCTCCTTGACTGTATCTCTTTCTGAGCTTAAAGCACCTGGAAGACAGGATAATATCGTTTTTATTGTTAGGTGCAAGCATATATGTTACCCAGTGCTTACGTAAGGCCATTGCTCATGCATATTCAGTAAGTGAATCTACTTCTCTGACAACTAATGAGGTTGAATATATGGTCATTAGCCACTTGTATTTCTTCTTTATAAAGTAGATGGTCATTGTCTTTGCCCCTTTGTCACATTATAAAAGTCGAAGGGAAGTAAGGCATCATGGCAGACCTACACGGATGGGATGCAAATATTTCCCTCCTGCTTTAGTTCTTAGCACACTGGGTTATAGCTGAGTGACGTTTTTCAGGAAGTAGTGTATTATGAGAGTATCTTTCTCTTGTCTTCACTTGTAAATTCCACCCTGGCTGGGGCAGAATCCTAGATTATAATCCTTTCTACTAAAAACCCATCTCTCATTTAAGTATATGCAACAGAAATCTGAGGACATCCTGATCTTATTACCTCTGTAGAAGTCCAGTTTTATCAGTGTAGATGCTAATAGTTACAGTCTAACCCTGCAAGACATCATAAGGGAGTAAGATTTGGAGTCAGGGATAAGGAGATGAATGAAACATGCAAGCATGCCCAGATGGCCAGCCAGGAATTCTGGGGTCTGGCTGAGTGATACAAGTCCACCCAGGTGCTGGCGGCTATGGATTTGTTGTCATCTGAGGGCCAACTGTCTGGTCCAGCTGAAATGCTGATGAAGATGATCCCGAGTTCCAGGTGGGCCAAGGTAGCAGAAGAGCACCAGCATTTCGAGAAGCCTTCTCCTTTGTTTGTGTCTTTTCTGTTGGCCACTCTAAGGAGACTGGGCCTGATTAAATAACTCTTAATGCCAGTTATCTCCGTCTTTCTTTTCACGAGACGGAGTTGCCTCCAGTGTTCTTCCTCAAGCCTCTCCTGCGTGGTTCCCTTCCAACTGGACAGAGACGAAAGCATGGACCGGGGACAAGAACCAGCCATTGGCCCCATCAAATCTAAATTCTGCAACCTGCCCCGGCAAAGGCAATCGTGGACCTGCTGTGCTGAAGTTGCTTAAAGTGGAAAACTATGTTATAATTCATAGTTTAATATAAACCAGTTTTAAGATCTCTGTAGGTAGTAATATTGTGTCAGGGGAACTGAAATTGATTTAAATAATTTTGCATTTGCTATTAACATTTCTTATGTTTGTCAGGCTTTCCGAACTAGACTGCAAGTGTCCGTAAAGCAGGAGCTGTATCTTCATGATTTTTCCTTTTTTCTACAACATCTAACCCAGCCTTGTTTTAGTTCAGTTCTTGCTACAGATTCTTTGACTCACTCTATTCTCCCCCATTGCTTGCTGTGCAGGACAGACCTGACAAAAAGCGTGGTGCTCCCCGAACTGATAGAACTCTCTAGGGACGAAGGCTGCAGTGTGCGTCTGGCAGCGTTTGAGACGTTGGTTAATCTGCTCGACGTGTTCGATACAGGTAACCTGCACGTGGGCACAGCTTTGCTTCTGTATGGCTAAAGAAGGGTGAAGGTGGGTGCCGGAAAGAGTTTCTGAAGTTTCGTGACGGTTGTTAAACTTCCCTTCCCATCTCTCTTTTGATTGTCCTTCCTCTCTGCTGCCCTGTTGGCCCTCACAACACCCGCCATTGCTCCTTGTCCCGCACCTCTCTTCTCTTATCATGGTTTAACTGACTTGTATGTGGGACTAGAAATTTAGCTTGGGCCCTGACTGGTGTAGCTCAGTGGATTGAGCTCGGGCTATGAACCAGAGGGTCGCCAGTTCAATTCCCAGTCAGGGCACATGCCTGGGTTCTATGCCAGGTCCTCAGTGCAGGCCATGTGGGAGGCAACCATACACTGATGTTTCTCTCCCTCTCTTTCTCCCTCCCTTCCTCTGTCTAAATAAATAAATAAAATCTTTAAAAAAAAGGAAAAAAAGAAATGTAGCTTGGGCATAAGTCTTTCACTTGCTCCGCTAATTGACCCTAAGAAAGATCTTGATTAAAGCAATATTTAAATTAGTTTCTGCTCTTTAATGTTTTAATGCTAGAAATCTCATGGCCCACAGGAGATATTTGGGATGGGGTATTTAAATGGGAATGGGTAAGGAGGTACTTCATACTGGCATGCAAATTAAATCACAAGGGCAATTAGCTTCTCTCTTGAGTGTATGACCAGGCTCTTGACTAATGCTGGACTTTAGTTTTTCAGGAAAGATAAACCATATTGATAGGAGGAAATTTGGAGGGCTAAATGTCAAGTTCTCAGGTGGGAAACTGTTGTGTAATTGTAGGATTATATTGACTTGGATTAACAAAATTTTATCTGAACTATGAGAGCCTCTTAAAGATTATTGCAATGTGGGCAATAATTATGTGTGAATGTTATGGAATAATCATTTAGGCTGTGTGGTGAGCCAGAGGTGTAACAGCCCGTAATGCACCGTGAATGACTGAATAAGTGGATCTCCCTGGCTTCATGACGGGGTGCCCCCAGGCGTCCAGACTAGAAACTCAGCGTCATTTTTTATCTCTTCCCCTTCTCCGCCCTGCGCTTGGTTATCTGCCATTTGGGCCTAACCTGCGTTCGTGGCTTTATTGCCTCCCATTCCTTCTCACTCCGTGGTTCCCGATGCTGCGGCCCACTTGCCATCACCCCGACACCCCAAGTCCTTCACACCTTCAGCCTTTCCACATGCTCTTTCTCTTCCTCCTTTTCCTCCCTTCCCTCTGTTTTTCTCCTTGCTACTTCTCTTTCAGTGTCCAGTTCTGATATGTTTTCCTCTCTGACATCTTTCTAAATCCTTTGTGCCAGTGCTGGCAAATGACGGCCTGCAGGCCGAGTCCCACTGCCACCCGGTTTTGTAAGTGCAGTTTCATAGAATAGCCGTGCCCTCTTGTTGATGTGCTGTCTGGAGCCGTCTTTCTGCTGCAGTGACAGTTGAGTAGTTTTGACAGATAGACTGCAAAGCCTAGAAAGTTTACAAAGAGGGCAACTGACCACATTGCTTTATGATATTTTTTATTTTTGGCTTCTTTTCTGCTCTGAGTTTCTCAAGTTCAGTGATCATTTATGATTGATTCATCTTTCTGCTTAATATAATGTCTGTTCTATACAAATTCAATAAATGTTTGTTGAAAGAATGTCATTTAGTTAAAACAGATGTGGTTCTGAAATGTGGTTATAATAACTGTAATAACAATGATACTAATAAGCCAGTTATAGCACTTTACTTAGTATTGTCAGACCCGTAATAAAACAGTGATTCACTTCTGAAAGTTTAAGAGAACCATAGGAAACTCAGAGAGTATATTTAGAATCAAGACAAATATTACTAACATACCAGAAACTTCTGACTTACTCAGACACACTTAAAAAATTGATTACAGGAGCTATCTAAGAAGTAAAAGTAAAGAAATTCACTGTATAGAACATATTATGAACTAACCTAATTCCAGTTAACCAGCTGCAGAATGGCAGGAGGTGGATGCAAGAGAGAGTAGGACGAGTTTTCTGTGCTGGTTCCTCATCTATTGATATTAGCGGCGTTAGATTTCTTTCATTATTCAGACTCAAAACCTCAATCATCTTAGCTTTTTTTTGTTCTTTTAAAAATTTTCTAATTGACACTATTCCAGTTGTCCCTCATTTCTCCCCCTTTCCCCCTCCACCAAGCCCCCGGCCCCGCTTCCTTCCCCGGCCTTCCCCGCGTTGTTGTCTGTGACCGTGGGCTGTGCACATGTGCGTGTCCGTTCTCTGGCTCCTCTCTTCCATCTCCCACCCTCCCCTCTCTGAGATCTGGCCGTCTGTTTTCCCTGCATCCGCGCCTCTGGCTTTATGTTGTTCGTCGGTTTATTTTGTTCATTAGATTCCACATGTGAGTGAGGTTATGTGGCATTTGTCTTTCTCTGACTGGCTTATTTGCTTAGCACAATATTCTCCAGGTCCATCCATGCTGTCGCAAAGGGCAGGGGTTCCTGCTTGTGTACGGCTGTGTAGAATCCCCCTGTGTAAGTGTACCGCAGGTTTTTTCTCCAGTCGTGTACTGATGGGCACTTGGGCTGTTCCCATACCTTGGCTACTGTAAATAACGCTGCTGTGAACATAGGGGTGTGTGTGTTCTTTTTAATTTGTAATCACTTTATGGGCCCTATGTTACCTGTGCCCCACAATATAAAGCCCAACCTCCTCGACCTGGTATTAAAGTTTTGATAATTTTAACGCTCTTCTGATCCCTTCTTCACTGTACACCTGCGTCATCATTGTTTTCAGAGATTTCCTCTGACTGTGTGGCGATGTCTTAGTAGCTCTTTCTGGAATTTGTGGATCTGTATTAATTTTAAGTGCATAGTGTGGACAGTGGATCTAAAATGTGTTTTATTTTGTTTTTCTTTCCAGATGACAGAAGTCAAACTATACTTCCCTTAGTGAAATCATTTTGTGAGAAATCTTTCAAAGCTGATGAATCAATTCTTATTTCCTTATCTTTCCACTTGGGAAAGCTATGCCATGGACTATACGGTATGATGTACTCTGAGAATCTCAAGATTATGGATAATTCTTCCCTTTTTTCCTACCTTAGTCACTGAGCTTCAGCTACTCAGTTATAACACCTGTCCTTGAAGTGTGTAAAATCTTAAGAGGTCTTAGAGTTTTGGTAGGGTAATTTAGGAAAACATTCAGGGATGACTTTTTCACTAATAGAAGCTGTTTGAAAGAACAATGACAGAACGAAGTAGGGTAACCCTTTACATTTCTGAATATTTTATGTGTTAGATGGTATATAATAAAAGCAGCTCAGATATATTAACTATTGGTACATAGTAAGAATACCCTTATTAATCATTTGTTGAATAATTAATATATAACATAAGTTCAGCTTAGAATGTAGAATAACACCCATAACTCTTGGCATTTTGAATATATTACTCAATTCTTAGCTTACTATAATAATGTAAGCATCAATTAAGTCATAACCATCTAGGATAGTAAAATAATTTTATGTGTATTGTAGACTTTTAATGGGTGATTAAAAAATGTATTGGAATTCATAATGAGTTCCTAGCTCCCTAAGATAGTTAATGAATGTAGAACCAGTCTGTTGATCAAAAATATTTTGAGTTTACTTTGCCGTCTTCCAGATTCAATTTCTAAGCTCCCCTAAGAAACATATTCATGTCTTTCCTGCCAGCACTTTGGAGTATTTACCATAAGTAGATAGCAATAATGGCCACACTGTTGCTATGCGGACTGGGCAGGTCTGCAGTGTGACACGTGCTGCAGGAACGAGTGCAGGTGTAATCCCACCAGCGCGTGGTTTGTGCTGTTAGAATTAAAACGCTGTTAAAGTTCACCTCAGGAGAAGCAGAGCAACCCTCAGATTTCTGTAGAGTGGCTGCTCTTTCCTCCTTGTCGCTGTTATTTATGAACTCTAACCATTTACTTAAATATCTGGTTCGAGAGACGTTTTTATTGTGCTCTGCTTTTATCTTTTTAATTTTTGTTTTCAATTAAAATGTTGAACACATGTTTTAAATTTTTCTAGGGATTTTTACTCCAGATCAACACTTGAGATTTTTGGAGTTTTATAAGAAACTTTGTACATTAGGTTTGCAACAAGAAAATGGACACAATGAAAACCAGATTCCGCCCCAAATCCTAGAGCAGGAGAAGAAATATATTTCAGTACGGAAGAACTGCGCTTACAACTTTCCGGTAATACATTATTTATTTGTATTGATTAAACATTTTGATTGTTACTTAAAATTATGTGGACAGCATTAAAAATATTGCCATACTTAACACTTGCTGTTTAGCATTATGTCTGGAATATGCAGTAGGTACCTAGTAAATATTGGTGTAATTTATGTTGACTTCTATGTATACATTAGAATCATATGCATCTATTTGGATCTTCCTAATATGATTTCTCACTAAATGATGATTCGGAGGACGTGGTTTCAGTTTAAGTGAAAGGGGTATGGTACTAGGAGTTGGTGCACGTTTTTCCCCTTCCCACTCACCTTCTCCCTCGCACCCCCACCAGGCCATGATTGTTTTTGTCGACCCTAAAAACTTCCACCTGGAACTCTATTCTACGTTCTTCTGCCTTTGTCATGACCCCGAAGTACCAGTCAGGTACACTATCGCCATTTGCTTTTATGAGGTAAGACTGAAGAAGTGATATATTTGTTGTTAATTCTGTCTGTGTGCACTCGGTGATTATCTGGTACCTGTGCACGTCTGTCTGTGGGTGTTTGTAAAATGTGGGCTCTGCATCTCTTTCACAGGCTGGTCCTAAGTCTTATTTTAAAAGTTTTATAATTCTCTTCTTAGCATGTTTATAGAATTCATTTGCATAAACATATTTTTATCATATATTAATCCACTCATTCAGTATATGAGTATTTACACCAAGTGCTTACTTTAAGCTCACATTGTGGTGTAGATGGGGGTGTTGCAGAGTTGGAAATAAAATCAGTTTCTATATGCTTTATAATATTTACATTTAACTTTGTACCTAAGCTTAAGAACTTGAGAACACATGGAAAGTTGAGAGATTAATTATTTAAATTTATTGTTTTTACTGCAAATGTATCATGTTTCGTGAGTATAACTTTTACAGTCAGCTATTATAACAACTCTCCATAATATGAGAACAAAAGTGAATTAAAACTTTTCTGATGGCTTTAACTAATTTTTTAACCACCGAGCTTGACATCTGGGGCGTGTTTCTTGAATGAGTGCAGTGAGTGTGGGCGTGCTGTGGCCGCAGTGAACACGTGTGGACGATAACTTGTCAGCTTCACAGCTGTCACGTAGAAATCTCTTTATAAGTGGCATAATGAATTACTACCTTTCTTTGTAAGAAGCGTAACAAATTTTCTTATCCTCGGTGTGAACACTTCACACCCTTCCTTGCACTGTGCTCCTGTGTCAAAGCATTGTTAGATTAACTTCTTTTGAATAACAGTTTTTCCTGATATGAATGAAATAAATGTTCATTGTGCAAAATCTAGGAAATATTCCCTTTAAATTGCATAATTAACTAAGGTAATTTCACTGGTGCACAGTTAAATCATCTTTGTAAATATACATGCAGAAATATGCTTTTAGAGGAGGAGGGCAGAGGGCACGGGCCAGCTGGGTGAAATATTGTCTCTAATGTGCACTTAGCAGGTATTTAGGTGTGGTTACCGTGCATGCTTGTATTTTTCTAGTGGTTTCCAGAGATGATTGCATGAAATTAGAGTCTGAAAATGCAATATTTATGCAATATGAGAGTTTCTAATTATTTATTTTTACCTCATTCCTTTAATATTTCATTTTTATTTATGTTTTAAAGTAGACATAATATGTTAACACCATAAAAAGAAATATGTGGAAATGTGTACACAAAAATATTCCACTGACAGAAATGAGTTTGGGAATTATTGATATGGTTATTTGCTGGGTAGCTCGTTTCCCTACTCTCCCAATCATACCAAGGAAGTGGGCTAATAGCTATATTCTGATCTATTCTGGTGGATTTAAACTTTCCTAACAGTATTATTTCTAGGTTCCATTGATTAGTTTGGTATGCTTTAACTTTGTTGTTGTGTTTATTTTGAAAATATTTCTGACAAGCCAAGAGCAACCCTATAGAACAAAGGTTCTAAAACCTTTTTTAATCAGGAAACCTTTTTTGAAATTAAACTTTATTCAGTGGCCCAATATGTAAAAATAAACAAACAAACAAATAAGTAAGTAATTAAGTGCAAACCAGTGTACCTACCATTGTGTTTGTCTGGAGGGGAAAAAAATACCTGTTCACAAAGGAGCTGGATTAGTCTAGACTCTCTCAACTCCTTTCATGCTGATTGTAGGCTATTTTTATTTTTTAAAGATTTTATTTATTTACTTTTTTTTAGAGAAAGCAGAAGGGAGGGAGAAAGAGAAGTAGAGAAACATCAGTGTACAAGAGGTACATTGATCAGTTGCCTCTCACACGCCCCAACCGGCAACTTTTTGGTTCTCAGGCCAGTGCTCAGTCCGCCGAGCCACACCAGCCAGGGCTGACCGTAGACGTTGATGGGAAAAGCCTTCCGTGTTTTGCTTGCTTAGGCGTTCTCTCTATTCCTGTCACCGTAGGCCTTCGGGAGAACTTGCCTCTTTCAGAAGCTCTGAGCGGGGATGAATGCTCATAGCCTGAGAAACCCTGTCACACCCTGGTGGCTGCTCTCAGCCTTCCCACTGTAAGCTCAGGCATCCGCAGGCTTGTGATTGCTCATGATGCCGAAGTTCTGACCGATGAGTTCCTTTCTCTGCACTGTTCCAGTGCCGTGTGTTCATTTCCTGTCCCTCCTCTTTAAACACAATTCAGCGTGCTGTGAAGCAGACTGAAAAGCTTGTTATGTATGCAAGTAATTTTTTCTAGGAATCTAGTTTTATGTTTATATTTTAACCTGGTCTTATTTTAGAAGAGGTAATTAACGGGTGTATTTTTAAAAATTATTATTATAACCTTTGTATGTCTAGTGGTCTTCAAATCTGAGAGACTTTATTACTACATTTTAGGTGTCTAAACTTCTGAATTCTGGCGTATATTTAATTCATAAAGAATTAATAACATTATTACAAGATGAATCACTGGAGGTAATATCTTCTTACTCTTTGGTTTTTCCTTTTTTATGTTAAATCTGAATACCTAATCCTCCCCCTCCCCACACCCACCCCTTCTGGGGAATTGCATGAACTCTTTCAGCTGACCAGCCCCAGAAGCCTTAAGTCAGTGTACTGCTGTATCACAGACTGAAGCTGGAAAGGCCTTTTAAAAAGATTAGGTTTAAAGATATATTTAGCTTTAAAATATGTATGTATATTTGTTTGTTCAGGAATTTTGGAAATGCCAAAAAATAGATAGACTTTTAAAAGAGTAAGTATCCTTAGTTCCAATCACTGTTACTGTTTTGTTATATTTTGTTCATTTCTACTTTTTCTGTATAAAGATTTTTATTTTACACAATTGCAATCATATGTTATATCACATTTTATACCGTTTTTTTCTCTTAGCATTGTTTGGGGAGTATACTTGTGAAGGCTTTGAAATACTTAATTTTGGAGCCATAGTTAGTATAGTCTAGTCACCTAAATGACTAGACTATACTAGTTTGCTCAAGTGCAACTTTTAGCACCTGGACACCACTGCGGGTGTTGTCTGGCTTGCACTCTGTGTTTTAAAAGAGTTTGAGCGTGTTGGTTGTGCAGGAGTAGCTATCTCAGGTCTAGACTGTTTGAACAGTATCAAGAGGCAGGTAGGCTAATCTCCTTTGATAGTTTGATAGTTTGATGTGGGTAGATGCTTTGACCAGGGCAGTCGATCATGTTTCTAAGACCCTGCAGCAAGAAGATGTAAGAGAACAGAAAACTCTAAAGTGTTGTTTGGTAAATAACACAGTTTCTGTGTAGGAGCTGACCTGTGAGGCTAACTAATCTAACGTTAAAAAAACATTGTAATTGTCATAAGAGTAATCAATATCTCTATTAAAAGGTACTAGATGCTCTTATAGACCATCTTCCAGAAATCCTGGAACTTATGTCTGCCGGTGGAGAAAGCAATATTCAAGAAAACAAGGTAAATCCCAAATATCAAACAGTTTCTGCACGTTGCCTTTACAGAGCTGCTGTGGGGGATTGATGAGAGGCTGATGGGAACATTTGGAAGTGTGCTTGCCGCACGGTCAGCGCTCAGCGCACGTCTGTGGGAGTGGGCACAGCTTGAGTTTCCTCTGCACTTCTTCTCCTGCCGTGACTCTTACTCACTGTCCTAGGAGCTCACGTTATTATTTTCAGTTTTTATTCACATTAATTATTATTCCAAGAATAACAACTGGTGAGGACAAAAGGGTAGGAATTTAGAAGGTCAAGTTTGCTGACAGTGAAATAGAATAGATTTTACTTTAATTAGCAGGGTTAGAGCCCCAGTCTCTATTTCAAAATTTTGTTTCCAGTAATTAATAAACTTTACTTACAGATTTTAAAAAGTGTTTGATTTAATCCCATTGTTATCTCTCTGTGACAACTGAGGTGCCCCGCATTCTGAAATGAACGAGAGCCTTTCCTTGCCCAGTGTGTGGTCAGCTGAATGGTTTGACTGACCCCGGCAACTGATGCGTGTCTCCCCGATTCTTTCCGTGTGTTCTTTCCCAGTTGTCCTCTCTGCCCGACTTGATTCCAGCACTCACGGCCGCTGAGCAGCGAGCTGCGGCCTCTTTAAAGTGGAGAACTCACGAGAAGCTGCTCCAGAAATACGCCTGTCTGCCGCACGTCATATCGAGTGATCAGATTTATTACCGTTTCTTACAAAGAATGTTCACAATCATGATGACGAACGTGAGCCCAAACCCTTTATCTTGTTCTTTGGAACTCGCACCTCAGTTTGGAGTTACCACCAAATCTTTTATGTTCCTGAACTCCTACAACAAACTCAGTTCACTCCAGTCTGCCCAGAAGGGTGTTTTCTTCCCAGATCCCTAGAAGGGAACTCACATTTCCCTTTGCTTTCCTCTGGTTTTCCCCTTGATCATCCTCTACCCAGAGGGAGGGAGGAGTGAACTGGTGGCGCCTGCGCTTACCCCGAGTTTGTGTGTCAGCAGGGAGAGGGTTGGCAGACTCACCTCGCACTTGGCACCGCTCTTCTGGGGTCGGGGAGGAGGCTCACCAGAGTTCAAGGTCCCCACCGCTAAGTGTGCCCTTCTGCTCCCACGCTCACTGACTACGTGCCGTGGCCCCAGGGCCTGCTTCAACTATGCCGCTTTGCCAAAGCATGCCGTAGTCCCGTAACACTAGTTTGGTCACTTTTATAAATAGTTCCTGAAGAGCGGCTCTGTAACGGATAAAGTTTTTACTGAAGACATGGGTGCCCCACTAGGGATAACTTTGAAATTAGAATCCAAAGCAGTGGCAGGCGGGGGAAGAGCTGTACTCAAACTCCCGCATAGAGTAAGTTGTCTGCCTTGCTCACAAGAATTCCCGGAGAGGATTATTTAACCCACAGTTCACTGTACATTTAATATGGTGTCCTACTGCCATTTTTTGAAGCATAAGAACTTCCACATAATGTGTACATTTTAGAAACTGTTAAAAAGTACTTTAACTTCTCATTGTTGTCAATAAAACGGAGAGAATGAAATCTAGCAGCCATCTCAAAAACCCAAATTGGTTTTAGTTTGAAATGTTAAAAAGGCAGGATGAATTCTTCCTGATTTTCCCTTATTGATTTTCAGAGCTAGGGGTTGGTGAAGTCACTTTCTGTATGACAGATGGATTTTATTTTGGGGTTTGTCTTGACTCATTTTTTATATTGAGTGATGTTTTAATCGGTTGCAGCCATCCTGTTTGCACTCAGATTGTCCCAACAGCTTCGGGCTGACTTCTATGTGCTTTTGATATTACTGCATTTATCTTCGATTTCTGGCCCAGAAGATAATTTACTTTTTATAACATTCTCTATACTATAAGATACAAAATATATGCATTTTCCTATGACTAGAATATATTTGAAATTCTACTGTATACACAAAATGAAGTAATAGAACACCATGCTTTTATCCAAAATTTATTTTTTTAAATTCCAGTGGTTTTTCTGTTTACGTGTATTTCTTAAACTTCCCGTGCTTACTTGGAGAGAACATTTTCTGTTGACATTCAGTACATTAAAAACGCCACACAGGGTAGTGCTCCAGACAATGGAGACAGCTCGTGTGAAACGGTGAGACGAGGGAGCAGGCAGTACTCTCAGCAATGTAAAGTTTTATTCTACTTGAGTTTTTGAAATTCCCCGTTGTAACAATCTGAATCTTCAAGAATCGAATATTATAATATGTGTATGCAAGTCACGAAGGTGAACATGAACTTACACTGGACACAACAGTATATATCTGGTTAGGAATTTTTCTCTGAGAAATACCTAGAATCCAGGCCCAGTAGAGATGGATGGTTGAACTCATTGAGAGTTAAAGTTGTTCCCACTGGTGTGACAGAAATTCAAAGGACAACAGTGTTTCAGACACTGTAAGACTGACATGGTGTCCTTTGATCTAAGCTTTATCTGTGCCGTGGGCCGGGAGCCTCAGTGAGTAACTTGGAGGCTGAGGGGCTAGAGGTGAACCAGGGGGCCGAGGAACACGCCAGGCCGCAGGGTCTCTGAATCTGTGCTTCAGAAGTGGCCCATTCGTGGTGGTGTGCTTGATGCAGGGAAGGGTCTAGCAAAAGCTCGTTGAATAAGTGAGTGACAAGATCCGGGGACTGGCTAAGAGAATGGGTGGCTAAGATGTATTGGGGGAGATTGTCACTTAAGATGAAGTGGCAAGGAAATGACAGTTAAATGTGAATCAAGTCTGGGTGATTTAAATGACTGTGCCAAATTGAAATAACTTTGTGATGTGATATATTAGTTGATTTGCCTGAATTATATTAACATTAAATTATGAAGACACTTCCAGAGGGACAGAAGCACAGTGATGTGAGAAGCAGATAACACTGCTCTTACTTTTACTCAATAACCTAGATTTGTGGGGAAAGTTATTCAGACTGTGTAGTAACTGACTAGTTTAATTGCTTTTCTTATTTCTTCAAGAATGTCTTACCTGTCCAAAAGGCAGCTTCCCGAACTCTGTGCATTTTTCTGCGCTATAACCGTAAACAAGAGCAGAGACATGAGGTCATTCAGAAACTGATCGAACGTAAGTAACTGTTATCGCTTACTTTGAGACAAGGAAGTAAACAAGGTGGCTGGCCTTAGTTACATCATTTGCTGTGAATAATTAGGCCGACGTTGGTGAATACCCAGAGAGTGTTCATATTTGAGTTTTATAGGTTAATTTTTTGGTTTGTTTTAGAAACCTTATGATAGGATTAGATCTGTGATGGTGAAAGTAATTACTCTGGGCCTTGTTTTTGGTGAATTTCTATACTTGAGAAATTAATATATATATATGTATATATATATGTATGTATGTATATATATATATATATATCTGTTGAAAGCCTAGCTTTTCCCCTAATGAAATAGAATTTGGAACTAAAATATAAGCAGAATGTCCCTGAATCTAAGCATGTATTTATGTTTCTATTTTAAATATTAACAGTGAGGTTTTATTTTTTTCTTGAATAGAGTTGATAGTACACATAAATGTGAATCTGGCGAGCCTAGGTAGTTTGTAATGTCTTTTTTTTAATCCTCAACAGAGGATATATTGTTATTGCAGAGAGAGAGAGAGAGAGAGAGAGAGAGAGAGAGAGAGAGAGAGAGAGAGAGAACGAACATTGATTGATTACCTCCTGGGAATCAAACCTTCAACCTAGATATGTACCCTGACTGGGAATCAAACCTGCAACCTTTTGGTATATGGGATGACGCTCTAACCAGCTGAGCCACCTGGCCAGGGCTATGTCTTAATGTCTTTTAAAATATAGGTTAATTGACAAATGCAAATTTATTTTAATTTGCTAAGGATCAAAGTCAAGACAGAAACTTTTAGTGAAAGTGTTAATTCTAAAAATAGTGGCCTACAACTATATCTACTTGCTTTGGTCATAATGTCTTAAAGCTTTTATTAAACTGTTACCCAGCACAAATGGGTAATGGGGTTTTCTGGTTGTTAGAGTTTACCAGTTTAAGTATGGATTGCTGCTTTTCAAAAAAATTAGAGTATGTAAAATTTTATTTAAGAAAAATTAGACTCAGTGTACTTTAATCTTTCTTTTTTAGTCTCTTTAAAGTTTTATTTTTCAATGGTAAGATCTTACATTTATTTATTTTTCTTAGATTTTATTTATTTTTAGAGAGGAGAAGGGAGGGAGAAAGAGAGAGGGGAACATCAATGTGTGGTTGCTTCTTGCGCTCCCCCTGCTGGGAACCTGGCCCACAACACAGGCATGTGCCCTGACTGGGAGTCAAACCAGCTACGCTTTGGTTCACAGGCTGGCGCTCAATCACTGAGCCTCACCAGCCAGAGCTGACTTTACATTTAAAATATTTTGTTTTGAAAGAAGATTTTACTTGGTTATAAATATGAAGAATTTTGCTTTGGAACATTTATATAATGAGGGAGAAAATGATCTTAATGCCATCTATGTTATTTTAGTAACTCCGTGTTAATATATGACTATCCACTTCAAGGCATTTTTAAAGGAAACAAGAGGAAGAAAATAGTTAATTTGATTAGCTAAAAGATTTTGAAGTTATACTACTACCTTATTTTGTTGTGCATGATGTGCACTTTTTTGTCCAAATTCTTGAGGGAAAAATAAGGGTGCACATTATACATGGGTATAATGATTACATACCGTGGGTATAATGTCCCGTGTATAATGCGCACAACACTGTGGGTGCACATTATACATGCCAAAATATGGTACATGTCTGCGTTTGAATTCTAGCTCTGCATTTACCTGCGCTGTGACTTTAATGTCTCTGAATTTCAGTATTCTTATATTTTAGGAGGAAAAATTATGTGCTTATCCCATTGTATTGCATGAGTACTTAGCACATAGTTGGTGATCAGAAGTAGTAAATATAGTCATTCAATTTTTGCTAAATGCTAATGGGATTGAATGCAATGTTTAATAATTTTTTTTCTGTTTTCTGAGGTATCATTAATTTGGGGGTCTACAAACCTGGGGTAACACACTATGATTTTTCTCTTATCTCTTGTATTTGTTAAATAGTTATGGGGTATAAAGAAATGACATGGATTTTATGTCTGATTCTGTCACATGTAGCTTCATGGAGGAAAAGTTAAACTTATGATAATTTTTGTTTGTTGTTTCTAGAACTGGGCCAAGGAAAAAGTTATTGGAATAGACTGCGATTTTTGGATACCTGTGAATTTATTATAGAGATCTTTTCCAAATCATTTTTTTGTAAATATTTCTTTCTACCTGCTATTGAACTGATACATGATCCAGTAGCAAATGTGAGGTATGGTTATCAATCCAAGAAAATATTTGAAAAAAAATGACATTTTAATGTATGTGCTGTAATGAATATATGCAAAACCTTTTTCTTAGTCAATTAAAAAATCAAGTGAAGAATTTATATTTGCTTTGAAACTCCTAGTAGTCTTAGCTGCTGAGTCTCAGCTGGGTTTGGAAGCACAGTTTCTGACAGTCTTGAGCCTCATTTATTGGTATGGGAGAGCAGTCAGAGCCGGAGCTGCAGCCTTCTCCAGCCACCTGGTCACACACGTAGGCTTCAAGAAGTGATTGAGCAGATATGCTTAATTTATTTATCTTCTAAGACAAAGAAAAAGTAGTTCAGAATTGAATTGGAAAGAATCTGGTCCACTTTTAGTGCTCCATTTATTCATAGAAATATGGCTGCTTTGAAGTTTTTTTTCTTGTCTTTCCCAGGGTTCAGCTGTCTTACGTTTTTGAACAGTAGATGTTAACTGCAATTGGCTAGCAAACTGTTTGATTAGATGGAGCAGGCCTGAAAATGGCTTGCTTGGAAATTGGGGTAGAATAAATATATTTTGCCTTTTTTTCCTCCCCAAATAAGCATGTTATTTCTTTTCTTAATTGTGGTAAAAATGCATAACATAAAATCTACTGATTTAAGAGAATAGTTCAGTGGCATTTAGTACGTACATACTGTTCTGTGAGAGTTATTTGTGCATTGCATAATGAGTTGAGGATTTTAACCACTTAGCCATTAGATTTCTGTATTCTGTGCTCATGTCTCTGTTCTGAACTTGAGGACCTCTGGTCTGTAGGAGGAAGAGATGCAAAAGTCAGGTGGCCAAGATTTTCCAGAACAGAACTCCGGAGCTCCCTGCTGAGTTTTCACATGCCCCCATACCTGGCTTTATGTTGCGTGCCGTATGTGCCTCTTGTACAACATGCGTTGTAGACAGCGTGTCGCGCATCCTAATACTTATCCACAGGAAGAATAGCCAAGGCAATATGCGTAGACTGACAGTGTTGCTGTTGAGAGGAAATATACCAGAATTGTCAAAAAAATATTGAAAAGTTCAGTCTGTGAGCTCTGTGAGCATTGCTTAAGGTGACCAGGTCCAGAGATTGGTCTGTTTTGTGTCATTAGTGTGAGAGAACAGAAAGCACGATTGCACTGGCTCCAGTATTTTGTGCGTCTTGTCTGTGCTGCATGAATGAGAGGTGAGGTTTCCTTGACTTGAGGTTTGAAGTAAATTTAAAGAACCTGTTGATAATTCTTGAGAGCTTAGCTCCTGCTGAATAAGTGATGGATCTGAGCATGTGGTTGCCATTTTGCAAACTGAAGTTGTGATTCTAGAAAAGCGGCTTTCAATGTGATGAATTATCAGTTGCCAAGCAGTTGACAAAAACTGTTTGAAAGGAAATGGAATCATCCCCACTCTGGGCCGCGTGACTAACAATGTAACGCCGGCTCTAAGAGAAAGCCGCCTGCCACCGCAAAACGGAATGAAGATTGATTGAATATTGCTCTATGGATTTGGGTGATGTCTTTGGGTAGGGGATCATTGTATGGCAGTTTGTCTTGGTTCCCGCTTCCTGTCTAGGCAGCTGCTGCACCCCCAAAATGGATTGAACAACACCATATACTAACTGGCTTGTGGGTCCTAAAGCCTTTGCATAGTGCTTTGGAGACGGGCAGGTAGAAGAGAAGCTGTCCCAGGCAAGGCTGGTAGGATCCTGCAGATTAGGAGGAGAGTTTCTGGAGCCACTGCCTGAGCTATTTCCAGCTTCACACTAGCTGTGTGTCTTTGGGCAAGTTACAGAACCCCCCTGTGCTTCTGAGAAATAAACCAGAGATACTGTACATAAAGAGTTTATTTACCAGAAAGGTGTCATTCCTAATTCAAAATCTTTATAATTTCATGGGCCTAGGAGTCTCCTAGCGATAAATTTCATTACTATAGTTTGTGTAGCTTCTGCTGAGTGTATGTTCCCTAGACCTGACTTCGGTTATAAAGAAAGAAGTGTGCATAGATTGTTGTTTTTGTCTGTTGTTAAGTGAGTGTTTAAAATTTAAATTCACTGAGTCTAGACAATATCAAGGTTGGAAAAGTATTACTGGTATTCAAAAAAACCTCCTGAGCTGTGAAAAGTGAAAAAATTCTCTTTGGGGGACTGGGACCCCTTAGTTAATGCATCAGCAGGCTTGCAGTACCCGTGGTGAGCTCTGAATGAGTTTGAGGCCATTGTAGCTGTTCGCAGAGCTGAACATTCTAGAGGAGCTGTCCTTTTTTTGGTTGAATAAACACATTTTGTTGTACGAGAAGAATCTTTAAGTGAAGGCTCAGCTGACAAAGCATCATGAAATCTGTAGGCATGGGACTTGGCTGTCACAGGGTTTGGCACAGAAATAAAAATGACGACATCTGGAGAGCACTCAGGTGAGTGAATGAAAACAGAAGCCTGGTGTCCCTGTCTGAAACCACCAGCTCCAGCAAAGCAGCTGAGTTTGTTTGAGCCTAGCCAGGCAGAACGTTCCTCTGAAGCGCCTCCTCTCAGGAAGGTTCTCTGCTCTTCGCTGCGTTTCCTCGCACCTCTCAGCAGTCTGCAGGCTGCTGTTGCTTCCTTATCAGCTTGATCTAGACTGTGGCTGTGCCCTAGACTCTGTTCTTTTATCTCCTCTTCTCCGACTGCACCCAGGCTTACAGATCCTGTGTTTGCTGAAGGTTCCCCACTTGGTACCTCCAGCATGGACATCTACCCTGAACAGAAGGCTCATTGAGCTGACCGCCCACTTTGCATTTCTAATAGGCACCTCTGACTTAATCTGTCCAGAAATACCCCTGCATCTTGCTCCTGAGGTCTTCATCTCAGTGAATAACCATTTCATCTTTCCACTTGCTCAGGTCAAAACCTTAAATCCTATCTGTCATTCCACCCCCATCTCTCACACTCAGAGTCGGGCCACTTCTCTCCACCTCAACTGCTGCCTTCTGGCTCAGGCTACCATCATTCTTGCCTGAATTATCGGAAGTGCTTCCCCTGTTGTTTCCTTTCTTCTGTCCTGACCACCTGCAGTCTAATCTCAACACGATAGCCAGATGATACTTTCAGAACGTTAAACCCTATCATTTCATTGCCTGTCCTCGCCCCGCTCACACCCTCCTTGGCTTCTCACTGCACTTAAAATAAAAGCCAGTCTCCTACTACTGCTCAGAGATCTTCTGCTCATCTCACCTTTGCCCCCTTCTAGCCACTGTAGCCGATTTGCCAGTTTGGGACCACACCCAGGCTACCTTCCCCTGGAGGGCATCAGCTCTTACTACAGCTGCTGTCTGTAATGATCAGACATTCATGAGGCCTATTCCCTCATTTTTGTTTAAATGTTATCTTTTCAGTGAAATCACTGAAACCCTCTCTTACTGCCTGTTTTAAAATTGTAAATCCCCCTCCTCTTTCTCCATGTTATTTTCCTTTACAGCACCTACCACTATCTAACAGTCATTTTACTTAGTTTATTCTCTCTCCCTGCACCCACACTAGCGTGTAAGCTCCAGGACAGCAGAGGATTTTGTTGTTCTTATTCACCATTGTGTCTTAGCCTCCAGAATAACAAATGCTGGACCATCGTAGGCATTCCATAAACATTTGCTGCATACTAAATGAACTCTCAGGCTTTCTACAGTTTGAATATTCTTTCAGTTTTATGTTGCTATTATCAGTTATTAAATCTAAGTCATAATTTGCTCAAAAGTAAATAGTATTTAATTTATTGTAGAATGAAACTTTGCTACTTGTTGCCCAAAGTGAAGTCCACTCTGAAGATCCCGGCAGATAAGCATCTACTTCAGCAGTTAGAGATGTGTGTGAGAAAACTTCTGTGTCAAGAGAAGGATAAAGATGTCCTGGCTATTGTGAAAAGAGTAAGTATCACACTTGCCACAGCACTTGCATTTCTTGCCTTAAGACAGTCTTAATTATATCTTCACTATTTTAGCTTGATGGGATGGCACTGTGTTAAAATATTTATATCCTTGCTAGAGTAGTAAGACGTAGTGACTGATGTGGTTATTGTGTGCTACAATCGGATATGGAAACACTTAGACATTAACTTTTGTTGCTAGTAATATAAACTCCACAAGAGAGAGCTTGGCACCTTTTAGGTGCTCAGTAAATACTGTTCAGCTAATAATGAACACTTCGTTATCAGACTTTATTTACAATCTGGGAACACTTTGTTGGTAAAATTGGGGAAGTCACATTTGAGAGAAACTTAGCCGTGGAGGGGCCCTCTGAGTTAACGCAGCATCTATTTGATGTTAAAGAAAGTCTAGACCTAGAAATATTACATGTCTGCTCAAGATCATGTTAGTAAATGACAGAAATAAGACTAGAATGTAGATCTCTTACCTTAAATACATTCTTTTTTCAATAGTGTATCACTGTCGTATGGTTTTTGTTTTATTTTGTTTTGTTTTAGTATGTAGTCTTATGATATGGGTTATTTGGAAATGTTGGAAAACTAAAACAATATAGATTTGTGAATTCAAACCTTAAAGTAGTTTAGTCTTCAAGAACTTTTTTTGCTCAATATACGAGTATAACTAATGTTTTTATAAGATTAAGTCAAATTAAAGTGGTTGCTTTTATGAATCTGGATGTGAACTCGAGGACACATAGTCTTTGAGAATTTATTTGTAGTGAGAGAAATTAGTTTATTAATGTCTTAAATAACAGCATTGATATGAGGGGAAAAAAGAATTCTTTGCTTTTTTCCCCCTAGAAATCATTGCCAGATGTTACATGAGGAACTTTTTAAATAAAGTGATTGATAGCCTAGTATTTGTTAGTATAATTTTATTTTACTGAAATGTGAATTCTTCATCAACTAAAATAACCAGAAATACCCAGAGTCTGGACATGTGTCTAAATTTTAAAAACACATATGTGTATACACATATACACACACATACACACACAGTGGTTTCTACCAGATATTTCTGACCTTGCATTTAATTACAGAAGTTTAGCCGATGAAGTTAACTTGTCAAAATAATACATGTGAGAGGGTTAGTTACTTTTCTGAATTTATTGCTTTGAGATAATATAAGCAAACCCCATGAATAGCTACAGAAATGCTATAATTAAATTAATGGGTTACTAACCTACAATGGACTATTCTGGAGTACCGCTCTTATTGTAAGTACGATGTCCATATTTCCCATGACGATTCCGTAGTGTAATGTTATCACACTGGTGTTGGTGTGGGCCCTTTCAGAGAAGCTGCACAAAGCTTCTGGATAAAAATGGAATTGCTGACTCTGGTCATTTTTGTAAGATGGGAAGTAATTTTATTTAAAAGTGATATTTCGTGGCATAAATTTTCAAAATTTTATAAATTTCAGCATAAAAATAAAGCTTTAAATAAATATTATGTTTGCAATGGATAGCTCTGGCAGATGAGAATACACTGGGTCTGGCAGAAGTAACACCTGCCTGAGTGTGGTTGGTAAGGTAATAACGTGGGTGTAATAATTTATAGTTTAAATTGGAACGTTTCACCTAAAACATCCTTCTGTGTGTGTGTGATACTGTTATGTGACAGAATTACATGCTTATGACTTTGCAGTAAAAAGAGTCTGTGATAAACAAGGGGCGTTACTTGTGTCGGACCCTGTATAGGTGTGCTTCCTTTTGGCCATTTGAGTCACCTCTGCAGAGAAGTACTGTTCTCTGTCAGAGACAGAACTGTGGGGCGCCTGGACTATTGTTAGACTGAAATAATTTGTCTCATACTCATGTATTCTGAAAGACAAACACTAAATTGAGAGAATGCTTTGAGATCAAGACCTTTTCTATTGGTTAGGGTGTCATGCGATCAGAAGTTTCTGTGGAACAGAAAGGAATTAAGAAT